>JAPYYQ010000374.1:0-146293 GCA_030522585.1 Anagyrus pseudococci
TCAAAATCCTTGAGGATAATGTCCACAGAAATTTTATATAAACGTTTAAAAAAAAAAAGTACTGAAAAACCGTTTATTATTTGGGACGTTTACCTTATTCTGTCAAGCACTATGAGTAATACCTTTATCCTATCAGTTTGACACCAACGATTATAGATTAAAAAGTTTATATTGCAACAAATCATAAATACTTAAATATCAATTGTCTTGTTTTCAAATGTATAAATAACACTTACATCAGTATGACGAATTTGTGCACAAGCAATAAAATATTACGTTCATCATTAAATTCTTATCTTATAAAATTTAACTTAGCTATAATTAAAATATCATGTATTACCCAAATACGAACATCTTCGTCCTCCTAACTTTTTACAGACCAGCTAAAATAAATCAAATACTTATTTTACCAGGTTTAAAGATCTAAAAAAGAGGTAGAAGCTCGTTTCCGGAGTACCAAGATCGATGAAGACGTCGTTAGAGCAAGAAAGAAAGTTCCAAATATACTTTCACCTTGTAGTAGTGTAGATGCGTATTCGACCGTCGTCGTTAAGGCGTTAGGCATCTCGTTCGCGGGAATTAACTTTCGCATCCATATATTTTCGCACGCTACATTAGATATCAGCTCCTCTCCGCTCGCTTGCGTCTATACACATAAACATGTGCGCACACGTGGTTTTACCGTTATATACTCTATTCACGTGCTACACCTCTCTTCTTCGATCGCTTACCTCTTCGATTCGATTCTTTGTTGGTAATCTACGATGTTTGACACTATTGAAGGAGAGGAGCTTATATATATAAAAATAGTTAGCAAAGCGAGTCGATACGTAATTGGGCGGTGAGTTTTAGTATTCGTACAGTTTTTTTTTATGAAGTTCTAGAGAATAATAATATAAGAGATGTCGTCAATATTGATAACAGCTTCTATTTTCACGTCATATTAATCACTATACTAAATGTGCGCTGACAATTTATCCAACAGTAAAAGTTTTTCCATGATTAAAAATTAAATTTTTTTAGCTATTATGAAAAATTATAAAAATATTTGCGTTTGAAAGAAAGAAACAAATTATTGAATATCAATAAAACTTCATAAATTGATATAGATATTTTAAAACTCTCTTCTACATTAATTTTAAATCTTTATTTCGCCTCCATAAATAAATTAGTCTCCCCGCAAACATAGAATTACTCATGCCGTCATATTCGAATTACCCTAAAATTTGCTATTTCCAACCGTCATGGCTGATCTTTTGATTAGACTGTTTACTCTGGTAGAATTAGCTTACAGCCACCATCTTCAATATCAATATCTCACGTCCGTTAGTCCGAACGTGGATTGATTCTTCTTCATTTCTCTTCCTATTCTCCTTATTTTCTTTAGCAACTTTTTATCCCGGCCTTTCTTGCTTGTTCGCGTACGTGGCCGTTGCGCGATTTTGAATTTCAATCGATGCTCGCCTTAGCGTGCAATAGCGCTGGACCTAGGATTCTGCTGATACGGCCAGACATAGACTATCTACACAGCTTACCAGGCGATTTTCAATAAAGTCTTAGCTTTTGCTTGCCTATAGTTTTGTACCAGCAATTGTCGGAGGTGTGAAATAGAGTGAGGGACTGATACGTTACATTATTAATTTTCTTAGCACACTGTTAGTAAAAAATTAACCAAAATGAATCCTTAATACTCACATACTGAAAAATTTTTAAGGCATAAGAATTTAGTTAAGAGGAAAATTGGCACAATTTTAGGGAGCGACGATATAGCCAGAAGCTTGAAGCATATGCCAACATTAAGCATCGACCAAAACTGCGTTTTCGTGTGTAAGAGAAAGAGAGAGAGATAAGAGCCTTGGGGGTATTTCCCATAAACAATATGGTAATAAAGCGGCGCTTAGCTCGGAACATAATTATATGGTAATGCGTTTTGTGCGTGTGTGTGTCTGTGTGTAAGAGAGAGAGAGAGAGAGAGAGAGAGAGAGAGAGTCGAACTTCTACCTCGTTAGGCCGCCCGTGTATACGATGGCTGACCGGATGTTCTTCGCAAAATCGAGCGCTATACTCACTGCGGGAGCTCTGGATTACTGGTTCATCGCTCTGAAAGGTAAACATGCGCCTGTCTGCTGCAAGTAGCTCGAGTGAAGGATCGCGCTTACTACTTTGCTCGGTTTTTGGAGAAGCCTGGTGGTATTATCTTTGTTATTGTGATTGCGGGTTTTCGAATATAGATTTTCAAGATAATGCTGGCCGCAGATGAAGATATTTGTATGAAAAAGTAACGGTTGGATAGCGCGAGGAGTAGAAGGTAGGTTTTGGAAAATTTTAACTTTTATAAATGTATAAAGGTTCTGGAGGGAAATGGTAAAAAAAGAAGTGGGTTACAGGGTTAGCGGATGAGAGCAAACATACTGATACAGTTGCACGTGCATTTAATTTTTCAACGCAATAGAAGAATTCGAATCGATAATGCTGAGCTACGGAAAGTATTAGAACGTGACAGGAATACTAGCTTCGCTGGTACAAGGTAGCGCTCACGAGACGTATGAAGTCTTTTCCCCTGGGAAAATTCAAACTTTATAAAATCAACACTGGCCTTGCAATTTCAATTTCCAATTCGCTGTGAGCTGTTCGATTAAGTTTACCGGGCAGTCGAACCTTGCAATTAGTCTTGGAGAAAATTAAATTAAAATTCCAACATTTCCAGAACTCTATCCGCCTAGGCTCTCAAGATCCCGAATAGGCTCCTTAGCCTTCCATTACACCAATTAAATTGGCCAAAGCAGAGAGCCTTCTCAAACATTGCACGAAACTCTGTTCAGCGCTTATCCCTCGCATTGAAGCTCCACATGTCCGTCGAAGCGTATAGTCATCGGCTCTTCTTGGCGACGTAAAAACCTGTCTCGCGCAAAGGCCGCATCTGCAAAGTTGAGAGGGAGATTTGATTCGTCGGAGACATCGAGGTCTTGGGAGAAAAGGCTAAAGGGCCAAGGATATTCGCGGCGCGTTTCACTTTATTTCCGGGGTCTGCGTGCCGAGGAGGGTGGGAGACAGCTTTTGTGCGCACGACTTTGAGACGCGGGCCGATTTCTTTGTCGTTGTCAACGGACGCACGCCAAGGACGCCAGAGAGAGATAGAGGGGGAGAAAGGGGGTGTTGCAGGGATCGGCCGAGGGATACTTTCCGCGGTTCTTCGTTGCGCCTGTCTTCGCTGGACCTTCCTTTCTGCCCCTTGAAAGAACCCTTTTACCGGAGAGGGGTGGCTAGCTTCTTCGGCGCACTGCGCTCTTGCCCTTCTTTCATTCTTTCGCTCTTTGCCATTCTTGCGTCTCCGCGGATGCCCGGAAAAGCCGGAGCGCTTTTTCCTTTGGTGCGACGCGCGCGCTTTCGTAAACCCTACTCCTCGCGCCCTCACCAATGCTGCTGCCCGAGTATTTCAACTTGGAACTTCCGGGCGAAAACATTTCCGTCTTTCGCGTCTCCGGACGAGCTTGTTTCTATCGGTGTGGCGCATCGATAAAGCCTCATAGTGTTTCTTTGGGGATTTTTAACTCTTTTTTTTTACTTTTCTCTTTTTTTTTTGTTATTTCACAATCTTAGTTCATGACTAGTTGGTAGGAATGCTTGCGACGTTCGAAATTGTTTTGTTGCGTTTTATTGTACGATTATTATTGACCTTTCTTCTCAAACTTGTAGTCTTCGACAGAAAATGTAATACATATTGGGGAATAATTTTGCGTTACTAATTTTTGCCGGCGTATTACTGCTGGCGGTTTGAAACGATTATTTGCTTGTTATCGGCGAACTTGGCTTAAGAAATCATTATGGCGTAAATCTTTCTTTTCATAAAAGTTTGACATGCTAAAAATTTTGATAATAGCGACGTATACTAATGTTCGGTTTCAATCTTATCTTTATTATATGGAAAGTAAGGAGCAAAATTATAAAAATTCAGTAATTCCAGATATGTTTTGAATGCATATAAGTTTTATTTCAATAGTTAATTTACAACAAGTCAAAGAAATTTTTGAAAACAACAAGTAAAACAAATAAAATATGAAATTAAATTATTCAAACATTATATTACTTTTAGTAATATTTTGAGTAGACTTGAACGTTGAAGTCAAGAGGTTGACTACGCTCGCTCGTCATGTAAATTGTAACAGAATTCTGGTAAATGCCACCGCTTTGGATAGTAGCATATCCACCTTTTCTTGCAGAATTATCTATAGCTTCAATCCTGTTGATTAGGTGGCTGTATGCCAATCCAGAACAGGTTCTACTATCCCTCCTAATCTCTCCTGGTATGGCAGGCAATTGGACGGGCTCGCCGCAAGCAAGGGTGTCCCCAGATTCTCTATTACCAGCTACAAAATCCCTCGCCTGGGCACCAACTGTAACGATGACTAAGATGGTGGCCACGAGGACTAGATGCTTGTAAAATGCCATTTTACGAGGACTGTTCTTTCTTCGTTAGACTCACGAGTGTAATTGATTGGTCTTACTCAATAGCAAGCCCTTTTTATACTGTTCAAATTGTATATTTCATGTATACTTTATCTCGCGAAAAGATAAAGTAGAAAAATGACCATTATGAGTCATAACTATCATTTAGCATTTAATAATCAGTCAAATGTTAGATAAACGAGTGATTTTTATCAAATAAATAAAAAATTGCCAGTTCAAAGAAATTTGATGATTAATAGCCATCTGTATAAAAATTTGGTTGCACCCTTATCTTTATATATAGTAAATTCGATAAAAAAACTATCGAACCCCAAATAGGAACATTCCTTCCGTTGTTAGGATTTAAATATTTACTAGTAAGTTTTTTAGCAGTTCTGCCATCACTTCCAGAGGACACTTGAAAAATTCAATCAAACTGTAAAACAAAAAACGACCAATTCAATCTCTACTTATGTTCGTATCTTAGGACGTGTTTCATCTCCCGTGGAAAAATATGTGTTTCCATTTCGATATCTATAAGAAAAACTCTTCAGCTGAAAGAACAGAGTGTCCGTTGGAAAATTTAAAAAATACATAGGTTCGAGGTCGTGTCGCGGGTGGGTATCTACGTTAAGACAAGCAGCTCGGAAAAAAAAGAAAAGAAAAAGAAGCAGTTTTCTCTTTTCTTCTTTTAGTGTACGCAGCGCAAAAGAGAAGGCCACGTAGCGCAGGCGAACAGAGTAAAAAGCAGATGCGATGGAAAAAGGGAAGCGCGAGAAAGAGCCAATATCGATTACGGGGCAGCAGAGGTCCGAGTGATAGAGAGAAGGGGTAAGTGAGCTCGCACGCGGTAAATCAGTAATGGGAGCGGGAGGAGGTGCAGGTGACGGGTGCGACCAGGTGTGCTGGCCGATCGTCGCAGCGCTAACTTTGCACACCTATCCATCGGCAGCGTCCGCTCATATGAATATATATATTGCGATATTAACCCGCGACCTTAGCTCAAGTACACCTCGTACTGTACGTATGCTCTTTTTACGTGGCTGGAGGTGAGTTAGCAGCGGGGAAGCAGTTTACAAACTTGTTCTTAATACTCGAAATTCTTTACTTTAAATTGAATTTAATGACCGAGACCTTCAAACAACAATTATCTTTTGCTTGTAAATTTCAATCACAAATCGCGTTAAGTAGCACACTATGAATCGGTGATTTTATAAAAACAGTAGTAACGAGAACTTCTTTGCGTGCATCGACGACGCGTAACAATGCGGAGTTGTCGTAAAATTGGTCGCACACTGACGAGAGTCGGCCGAGGGGAGAGGTAGAGCTGGAGAAACGAATACCACAACTGGGAAATAGTTCGCGAGCTCGAGGCCTCCAATATTTGCATACGTAATTGGCAGTTGGCCGTCCGCTTGACGTTAAACGAATCACCCGGCGTCACTGATTTCATTGCATTTTTTTTCTCGAAACCCCATTGCCCTTCTCGTCGACGCTCTTGGAGTCTCTTGCTTGATAGAACGTCCACACTTTTAGATCCGCTTTTTTTCTCACTTAGTCTCTGACGAACGAGACACTGTCGACGCGAAGTTGACGGGGCTGTGTGTTTCCGTTGCAACCGAACGATTGTCCGTCGATACTTGTCGGAAATTTAAGCGGAGTTTCGAGCGTTAATAAAAAAATTTGACATTGGTCATGCGATTTATTGCTTCCTTTGTTCCGCCAGGGGACATCGCAGAATTTTCGAGATTTTTCATAATCTTTTTTCAAAAGCATCAATCCCTACGAGAATACAATTTAGTCGGAATACTGTCGTCTTGTGCATTGTATTGTTAGGCCGTCAGAAACGCAATCTTTTCAGTATATGAAAAAAATTAAAGAATTTTAGAGCGATCAACTTCTCATTACTTCTCGACATCGCCAATCTTTTTCTTTTTTTCATCTCGAGCAGAAGCGCTCAATTCGCTAGTTTAATGTAATGCAGTAAGGAAAAAAATGTAAAGTAAACGTGAGAGAAGAAAATGAAAGTCTCTTCGACATGAGGGTATTCAATGAGTCTCGCGCAAGAAAGTCATTTCCCTGCGACTACTCGCACCATTTTCTCTTTCTTTCTTCTCCCTCGACCGCCTAATACATCGTTTTCCAGCTGGCGCATAAAAAGTGAGCGAATAAACGTCAGGGCAGCTAAAGAAAGTCGAGCCCTACGTCGTTCTCAGACTAGTGCACTACCCTCTTTCGTCCTCTCTTCCACCTCACGCTAATAAAAAAATGCTAGCTGGCAGCGACACATCTCGCCTCCTCTTACTTGTGATAAGAATCGGATGAAAAAGATGTTGTAACGGAAGAAGCGAGAATTCACAAAATTGGGAGTAATCTTACATAGTCGCATTTAACATACGGGATATAGTATTTTCTTAATGTAAAAGGGGGGATTTTTTTTTGGCAAGAGAAAATAAAAATATTTAAAATTTTGATGAGCAATAATTAATAAAATTAGAAAGCTTCTGTTTATTTATGGACGCGTAACTTGTTGCTCGAGACCAGCTGTAAAGACAAAAAATTATAAAACTTTGAAAATGCACCAACGTCCAAATCAGAAATGGTGGGTTGAAAAGAAGGACGAATATCCTGAGAGACGCAACATTAAGGACGGTGGAATCGCTTGAGCGGCATAAATGAATGTGTCGGTCGACCCAAGAATCGCGACAGACTGACGTATAACCGAGCGGTGGGTATGAAATGAGAAGCGCATGGCTTAAACTATTCATACTTTCCCCGAGGAAGGGGCATGGTACGGTGCGAGGGAAACTTTTTCGTTTCGCGAGACTGAAAGTGCGTCATAAACACTTGAGAATTGTTTTGAATTTGAAATTACGTAAATGTGAGTGCCCTTGTTACTTTTGTCATCGCTGTGCTATCGCGATATTCGTACTTTTGGAGATGTATAAATCTTTGTCTTCTGCCAATGACCGATAGTTTATCGAACATTTTTCAAAATAACACACGCTCGAAAAGAATGGCATTTTTAAAATTTTTTCAAGTGATTTGAAAAGGAAAAAAACCGAATTACGCTGTAACACTTAGCCAGTATACTGCATTATCCTCTTGCATTTCATACGTAGTGTTTTCTCACGCTGTTTAGAGATCGCAGAGCGATATGTTTCTGAAAAGATTGCCACCTCGGCCGGCGAGAGAATAATCGTGCCTAAACTTGCTTGTACAAAACAACTGGCGCGCTTTTGATTCAGGTGAGCTGCTTGCTTCTCTCGCTTGGGCCATTGAAAGAAACTTAACAAACTGCTGGCTTTGTGCTAGCGATAAAAAGAGCCTTGAAATAAAAATGGCTTTGTTATTTGGACTAATTAAAAGAACGATAAACAGCTGATTACATTGTTGCAGCCGAACAATTAAATTTCTCTTTGCATTCTGAATCTTGCATTTTTCGTTGAATTTTATTTTTCAAGCTTACCTCGATACTTTTTTTTATTCTTACAAAGCTGTTAATTAAATATTTCATCAAGCAATTCCATACTTTATAAACGAAAAAAAAGAAATTGGAAGAACAACGATAAATCTTTTCATGAAATTCAATCAAACGTCTTAACTAAAGTACAACTGCAAATTATGATCTAATATTCGCAAAATCCACGTCAATAAATTCTCCACGCTCCGGGTACTAGTCATAATCCGTAACTTCAGCTCCTATTTTCCCCCGAAAATTCTCTCCTCGGCAGTCTTGAAAAAAATCTCGTATAATCTCCACGCTGCAAAAAAGCCGTGTGGCAAAAAAGCCGCCGGTATACCCCTGGTAAACCGAGTGCTTTTTCTTTCGTGAAAACGCGTCGCTGCCTGTAAATCTCTCCCCCGTTTTTTTTACCTCTCCTCGATCGTGAGGAGAAAAACCGAGAGAGAGAGAGAACGATATCCCTTTGCCAGTGAGGAGGCAATTCAGGTGCGTAACGGGCGGATAAAGTATCCGGGGGGGGGGGGGGGGAGGAAGTCTTTGGTGATGCTCGGGAGGGGAGCGAATTATCAATGCGTTCTATTGTACCAGAAAGGGGGAGTTGCCGGCATCCCTGAGAGATGAATGTGGCGGGGCGCGAGTATCCGGGATTGTCTCGAGTCTCGGTTTCGAGTACCCTCGGCGTTCGTCTTATCGGAGGATTCGATTTTGATGCCTGACGAGATGTTTATTTTTGAACTGGGAGTTGCTGCAGGAAAATATGCTGTCCTGATGGATTTACGAGTTGAGAATTCGTAATGCGATTGTGAGCAAAGTGTTTTTAGGAAGCCAGGACGTTTTTCACGACTTGCAAAAGGGATTTGAATTATGTTTGGGCTTTGCAAAAACGTGAAAGGCAGATAAAAAGAGAGAGAGATAGATAGATGGAAGTGGGAGTGCACGTGTTTAATCGAGGGAGACAGAACAAGTGTGTTTATTACAGTCTTGTGAGTTTCTCGGCTTGCTTGCTGTTGGTATTGTGATTTTTTGACGCCGGCTCACCGGGGCTCTTTAATGTGTCATAAATAATTCAATACATATGTAAGATTTATTTCCCGCCTTTTATAATGCTCGACTGAAGATAATAAATTTCAATGATTTAATACCAGCGCTTGGGAGGAGCCGTAATTTTTATTGAAATTTGTATTAGAAGTGATGTATTAGTATCTAGAGTAATACCAACGCATATACCGTATTTAACGTCATTGAACTATCATTAACGTTTCTTCTTTTTTTTCTGTTTCAGGTAAGTTGAGAGTCACTTGTTTCGCGCTGAACTTTAAAGTGGGTAAGTTTAAAATTTTCTCGAAATTGCCATCGGCAAACTTGTTCGACTACCTATAAGTCGAAATTTACGCTCGACCAATAGATGTTCTTTCGTATTACGGTCGAGCCTGACATCTCATTAAAAAAAAAAGTTACGCGAACTATATAGCATAGGGATCAGCAGTTGGCGAGGCTTAAATCACGAAAGACCTTTAACGCATTGTCCCAAGGCCGATAAATAATGGAGCCGAAATTTCTCGAGAGAGAGCAGACGGCATTGACGAGGCTGGCGCGAGAACTTGAAAATCGTTAAAATTTACGGTAAAAAGCTTAGAAGAGAGAAAGAAAAAGAGAAGTGCTTGCAGGCGGACGGGAATATATATAGGCTCCCGTGGCCGACCTTTATTACCCCTGGGCAAGCGTCGGTTCGCGGGCGCGGCTGGCATAATGCGTAGAGAGAAAGAGAGAGAGAGAGAGAGTGAGAGGAAGGGGGAAGGGTCAGTAGACGTATGCGAAAACCAGTCCTCGCGTTGAGGAAGATTTAAGGTCCAGCCATCGTCGGCTGGGATAAATTTAACGGATTTTCAGGGTCGCGAGATAATGATATTGGGCGGACAAGTTGTGAGCTAAATGCACGCGACAGGGTGACGTGGTGTGTAGCAGCCAAAGAGAGAGAACGGTTTTTCGTTCACCGCCGTTTTCCAAACGTTGCTGCTGCCAAAGGCGATAAGTTAACCGACGAGCCTAACTGTTCTCATAAAACCGGACACGCGGATTAATGGTGTAATAACATAAATTTTGGACTTTTCTTAAATTGGTTCTTGAGTGATTGGTAGCTTAGTTGCTCCCGAGGACCCTGGAACGAGCTTCGAGTGCCGGAACGTTTATGGTATACGAAAGCTTGCTACAAAATCATTGACTTTAAAAAATAAATGGGAAAAATAGTTGCTCGTTGCTTTTGAACTTCAAGTTTGTCGTATCCCTCTTTCAGGTAAGAAACTAAATCTGCGTTAGTAATGTATTTAAAGCGTATAATTAAAACTATAATTTTATTGTATCATTATCTAAAATAAAAAAAATAATCAAGTTTGTGTAATTACGACCAAGTTGGTTTTGGCACAAAGTCCGGCATCATTACCCCAAAGTCATTCAACGTTCGTTTGCGACGCAACGACGCGGCTAAGCGAAAGCTCCTCTCGAGCCCGGTTCCTGTATACAGCGAAAGGGCTCGAAATAATCAATGCAGTCGCAAAAGTTGGCTAGCGCTGGTTGTCTTTATCGTCCCGTGCTAACTCCAGACCCCTTGCACGAAAACGAAAACAGGATTTTGCACTTGCGCGTCGCAGGGCAGCGCCAGAGCACACCCTATAGCTTCAACTACAGTTCCACACTTTGGACCGTGACCGCAGCGTCTGCTGACCACTTGCTGCTCTCCCATCCGTAACACGTAGCTCGTACGCAACTGACTGCCACTAACGAAACTATGAAAAATGGTGAGAATTAAAGAAAGAGTCCAGGATAAAAAGAAAATACTAAAAACTAGTAGGAAGGGTGAATTGAATTTCGAAGCGAGAGATGGAACTATCTTGGTTAGAGGAGTGCAGCTAATGGAGATCCAATGGAGTCGAGGCAGCTGAAAGCTTAGGTAGTTTTTGCGCGATCTCGAAGGAGGAGCGCTCCGTCAAGCGGTCGTCGATTTGCCGAGTGCGTGGCTTTGCACGGAAGATTAATGATGCTTCCTCGGCTGTAAGAAATTTTAATTGAACTCGCGAGCTCGACCTGTTAATTTTGCCCCGGCGCAAAACCATTCAATTTCGATCGAACGCTCTCGTTCAATGTTTAAACAAAAGGCTTATTCCAGAATTATGTAAATGATAAAAAGCTAGCGCAAGCTTATGTTTGATGGCTGGTTAATGCGGAAAAGGAAAAATTGACTCGTACGATAGTAGTCGTGCTATCCGGAAGCAGAAAGGGGAGCTGAGAGGTAGAGGCAGAAGAAAGCATCTCTGACTCTGTTAGCATCGGGCTTTGGCTTCAAGCGCACGATGTATTCCCGGTCTCTTAATTAACCCTACAAGCGATGAGGTATCGGGGCCGCGCAGAGCACTTGGCCTCGCCGATCTGCACAGTCAACGTCCTAACGAGCCAAGTGGTTTGCTCGCTCAACTTGACCGACTGACGTACGCCGATAGCGATGTTGCTCTCCTTCTCTCTCGCTCTCGTATAGCATTGCCGACAGCACTCTCGGCTGGGGAACGGGGGGGATTCGTAGATAGCGACTTTTGTTACTCACGCACGAAAGATTCTAACTTGCAGATTGTGATTCTCTTCTTATCTTATTATATTTTACCGTTTACGATGAATTTTTAATTGATTCATATCAATAATTGATTGATGACCGACTAAGTTAACTGTATTACGGATTGATTAAAAATAATAATGATCGATTGTTTTCAATAAATCAGTTGGATCTATATCTTTTCCACGAGTTTAATAAACAGTATAATAAATATAATAATGAAAGAAAAATGCTAGCGCACACGCGTATTCGTTGAGGATCATAGACCACAAGAGTAGCGCGTGACATTTACCAGCGGTATAGAGCTCGGTGATTTACGAATCGCCGCGCGGCTCCGTTCTTATCGGGTTCGGCGAAATAATTAACGACCTTTCGCGCGCGTCCTGTAGAAGTGCAGCGGAGGTGTCCGATGAATTCGACGACAACGAGAGCGCGCCTTGGTTCGCAAGTTCGATCCGTGTAATCGCCAAGCCCGTGGCGGGGCAATTTCTCGCGCGGACATGGACGTACGGGGCAAAGTTTCCGGCGCATTTACCAGTTGCCCAACGACCTCTCGACTTTTCCCACTCTGCCCTCCATATCCGACCCTCTTCCCTCTACTGATTTCCTTCTTCTTCTTCATTTTTTTTTCGCCTCTATTCGGCGCCCGATTCACTTACGGCCAAGTTTTATTCGCTCGCAAAGTTACGGTGTCAGGCTGCTACTCGGTCGATTATGCAGTGCCTCGCTCTCTTTCTCTCGTACCCACACGCTAACACACGAGCTTTCACTTATTTGGCTCTTTCGTCTTTCTTCAGCTCGTTTGCTACGAACTTTCCTTTATTATTATTGCAATTTATCTTTCTATTTCTTTCCTCAGCTCATTCCCCGCTGCTAGCCTTTTTCTTTTTACACTACGCTTTCTTCACCCGCCTCATCCCCTTCTCCGTATATACATCTATATACGTATGTTCTATCTTTTTATCGGCCCTTTGACGATTATGACTCTCGTGGAAAATATCGCCGGTTCCTCGACCCCATTACTCACGTGTAATTTTCGGACCTCTTTTTCGGCCAAATCCCAACGATGAGTTTAACGATTACAACTTTTCAGCGCAATTTCATCGCGTAACGTTTCATCGATAAGAGATATTCCAAAAGTGCGAATTTTCAAATGGTTCGCAGGGTGAAAACTCGATTAACTTGGCAATCAGCAACGGCTCTCTTGGCTCGGTCCATCAAAAACTCGCGAACAAAGCGACCTCGTAATGAAGCCACGCGGTAAACGTTCTTTCTCGCTCTATAGGCCACTTCAGCCTGTGTAGGCGCGAACAAAAAGGTCGTCGTGACGTTAAGGCTTAATGTGGCTTGCACAATAAGAGCATGGCGCCCAGCCTCCCAAGACTTTTGAACGCTAAGAGTCGTTTTATTAACATTCAACTTAAGGGCCGCCTCAAGTTTTCCGAAACTCGTTGCTCGGTACTTTGACTTGAAATTTTCTCTCTTTTTTTTGACTCTAGCGACTTCTCAGAGTCCTTTTATTGCTTATCCAAAAGGTAATGAAAAAGTTGTCCAACAGCTTAGGAAACTCCGATCGAACGGTCGATTTTGTTTTTCAATTGCAATGCAAAATAATTTAATCAAAAATCGCTTTACTATCGGATACCATCACCCTTTTTTTTCCTGGACCGTGTACAACGTAAATGCTTGAGTTTAATTGCGCCTTATGAAATATCTCTCACTTGCATGCGCTAAAAAAAACTTTATCGCATTTAATCCACATAAGTCGCGTAGTTCCCCAGCGCTGAATAACAAATGTAATACCCAAGAATATAAATCTTGCGCAATTTCTCATAAAGCTACGCAGCGATGAATTATCAAGCTATGAGGAACAAACAAGCAAAGTTCGTAGAGCCCCCCCCCTCCCCTTATCCCTCGCGTTTGCAATGCTTCGGACTACACGAGTGTCACTAAAGTCGCGCGCGAGCAGTACGACACATTGGGAGAGGAAAAGTTGCGCTAGAAGCCAGAAGAAATTAAGTCCGACATCGCGTAAACATCGCGCCCCGGCTCATTTCCTCATTTCTTTCGCTCTAGCCTCCCCCTCGCCCGTCCCGAACTTATATTGCCCAACAAATACGCCGCGTACCCCGGGATCTTTGCCCGTAAAAAAGTTTAGCCCAGTTAGCTCACGGCATTACCGCGCAAGAGCTCTCTCTCTCTCTTCTTTTGTTGTCCTTCTTTTTTCTCTTCTTACTCCTTTTTTTTCGTTCAGCCCACTCCGTTGGCGAACTGTCTTTTTTTTTTAACTCCCCGTGTTTCCATGCTGCACACGAAGTACCGGCCGGATTTTAAATCTCGCTGCAGTCTTTAGCTCGGCCGTACGTGTTCAGAAGTCGAATCACGAAAACCTTTTTTCCTTTTTCTTTTCTTTATCTCGTTTTTTTTCATGTAAATGACGAGAGGCTCTTGCATTAGGCGGGGATGCGCGAGTTTTATGTATAATTTAATGCTGGCAAAACAAATTTATTCCAACGCCGTCGCATTTATAAATATTTCAGAAGCTAATAGATCAAATTCATCTCTTTTAAATCGTGTTTTATTACTTTTTTTACGGTAATTATTGTTCAATGATAATATAAAAAAATTTGGAAAAAACTCCAATTAAGCGTTTCGAAGTTTTCTCCGCCAACTTTTGAAGCGCGTAACCCGCGTATCTTTTCCCTTCCTCCCTCTCTCTCTCTCTCTCTCTCTCTCTCTCTCTCTCTTTCACACTTGTTTCTCGCTAAGCTTGTAACTTTACTTCAGTTCGCTCGCAATGCATATTAAGGTAGATAGCCAGCACGGACTGGAAAACCGGAGAGCTTACGCTTGGAAATCGCGCGCGAATCCAAAAGTAGCGTGGGAGAAAGTTCTTTTCCCAGCAACGCTTTTTTCTCTTCCCTCTTTTTCTTACGTGAACAGCTCTCCCAGCAATGTTGAAGCGCTTTTTCGAAAAACAACGTAGTCGCAAATTTTCTTGTTTTGATCGAGCTCGATGCACTTTGTGCTCGAGTAAAATGGTAATTGCGTGTAATATGTTGCATTGTTGATTGTAAATCGATGTGGACTACCGATATTTGCTGTAAATTTTTTCAACGTGAAAGTTTAAATTTTCCTTTGCTCTTTTTTTTTCGTAAGAAAATTGAAAAATCTCTACAACGTAAATTGGAAAAAAGTTTTCGGAAATAAAATTATTATTTAAATTTACGCGCTTGCAACGACCAACGCAATCTCATATTGATCTTACAACTTTATTACTTATTCAAGCCCAGCAGTGCACAACCCTTCGGCCTGGGTACACGCTATCCACGTCGTTCTTGAAACAGCAACGGAAACCGATCGTCTAGGTCCGAGGGGCCGCTGCGCAAACCAAGCTAGAGCACAGTAGCAGCAGCAGTAGTAGAATGAGAGAGAGAGAGAGAGAGAAGAAGCAGAAGAGCGCCCGTGCAAACTTTCGGACTTCCTGGCCGGTAGCTCGGACGCCCGAGCAAACAAACGCGGCTGCCCGACGTTCCCTGTCCGATGGCGATTCGCGGTTGGCGCGTAGTATAGCTTCAACGGTCTTCCGTATTCGCTGCTGATGTTTTAATAAAACATACTAAGCTCGAGATATAATGAGTAATAAGCTTAAGGCGTACGGGGGCTTTTGCTATTTATGCCTACTAGAACTGGCTTAAAGTTAGATGGAGGAGCGAAGCTAAAAGGATGGCTAGCTTAACGCGCAGCTAATTAAAGTTACTTTTGAAACGATGTTACGCGGTTTTAAACTATACGCACACTAGAGCTTACGGTCGCCAGTCTGCGAAGTTCCGGATTTTAGGAGGAGCAATTAAGCGCTTTTCCGGATACAGGCTTTTCCTTCTTTTTTTTT
The DNA here is from genome assembly GCA_030522585.1 of Anagyrus pseudococci. NCBI lineage: Eukaryota > Metazoa > Arthropoda > Insecta > Hymenoptera > Encyrtidae > Anagyrus > Anagyrus pseudococci. The sequence goes on from JAPYYQ010000374.1 coordinate 15,406, forward strand.
TATTCCACTCAAGCCGCTTTAGCTCGTCATTTTTTTGCGTTGAATGTTTTCCACACCGGATCGAGCGAACCAATCGGAAAAAATGCACTTGATTTCTATTCGATTCACTGATAACGTAAAATTCCGAAACGGTGATTTAATTTGAGACTGCCGCGTATAGGTTGAGAGAAAGAGACTCTTTATTACACCCTAAAGTCCGGCGCGGACTGTGTGCAGGACGAATAACTTGAGATACTTGAAGCACGAGACTTTCTTCAAAATACATGCAGAGCGGTTTATTCATTACGAAATTGTTGTAGTAAAATGCAGTAGCAGTCACATGCCAGTCTCTCCGCGCATCATTTCCGTCGCACGGAGCTAATATTCCAAATAGTTCACATAACCGTCTTGATACACAGGGAAAATTTAAACCGACGCCAGTGTGCAGCATTGAAGACTATCAATAAAGCCAAGGTATATAGGGGCATGAGGTGGCTGGAACAAAGGAAAATTACTTTCGAAATTCCATTGAATAATCCGTCCTGCCCTGCTCTAGCATCTCGCGCGCGCGAGCGATAGCCTTATTCAAATCAGCTAATAACGCGCAGCAACTTCGTCCGTTAACGCGTCGTGCCAGCGCTGCTGGTGGCGGTTGCCCGGAGAAAGGGTATAGCAGTCGCTGGGGCTGAGCGACGAGGGTCGCGAGTGTACGCGGCCCGACAGGAGTTTCGGAACGGCCTAACAGTCGTTTTCGACCGCCGTCAGCGTGAGATTGATGCTAAGCGGCTATTGTTAGCCGCGGCGGGCTTTGTCGACGGAATGGCACCGGCGCTGCCCTGGCGCAAGGCCGCGTAAGACGCTACCCCCCCGCTATACGCCGGAGGAATGGATAGGCGGGAGAGTGACGACGACGACGGAATAATAGATGAAAGTGCGGCGAAGTGGCCCCTGCGCCCAAGCTCAAAGCGGGGAGACACCCAGAGAAATTTCGGCCTCTCCCTCTGCCCACCCTCGATCCGGCTATCGTTCCATTTTAGAGTTTGCGCGTCTTAGCGTCTGCTGCCTCCTCGACCTTTTTAGCTGATTATTTTGTTGCGACGGGTGGTAGGGTGTGCTTTAAGAATTTTCGTATTTCTCAGTTTTTTTTATAGGGCTGGCGAATAAAATTGCGGTTTACGCACACGTTTGGACAAGAAAGTTTGGGAAAAAGCGTCTCCGGACGAGCTTGTTTCTCTCGGTGTGGCATCAATAAAGCCCCATCACTTCCACAAGACACTTGAAAAATTCAACTTGTTCTTAATACTCGCAATTTTTTACTTTATGATGATTTTTTGCTACAATAATCTTTTGCTTGTACATTTCAATCGCAGATCGCGTTGAACGTCCACACTTTTAGATCCGCTTTTTTTCTGTCTTATTTGTTCTCCCTTCTCTTTCAAGATTTCATTTCGAATTTGCTCGGACTAATTAAAAATGAACGATTTTAATTCCCGAGCGCAAAGTTTTAATGAGATTTGATATTCAACTATCCGTGAAGTTTTTGAAAAATTAAAAATAAGAAAACTTTTGGCAAGAAGTTTTTGAGCGTTCCAGCAAATTTAACTGCAAAAATATAAAAAAAACCCTGGCGAAACAACAAACTTCCTTCTCGTTCGATTGCTAAATAAATAAGTGGACCCACTTTGGTCACTTTTGCTCTTTGAACCTCCAATCCACTGCAGCCATTGAGCCATCGCTTTGCTCATATTCAGCAAGTCTAAAGAAAAGAGGCTAGAGCCACACCTCGCGCTACGACCAACCGCAACTACAACAGGAGAGTCTGATAGTGAACGCTCTTTCTCTCCCTCCCTCACTGTCTGGCGGGAACGCGCGCAGATGCAGCTATAGCTGGCCGAGCGCCGGCGATAAATTGCGAGTCTCTCGGGAACACGGCTGCCTCCATCGCTTTGCCAAATGCACGTCAGTCGCGAGGGGCCGCGTTTCCGGTCAGAGCTCGCTGCCGGACACTGCGCCGTTGCAAATCAGATGAGGGGGAGTTGAGATGCTTTCTTTTCAGGCGATTTGGTTCGTTGTAAGGTACACTTTCGCAGCCTGTGATTATATTTGTAGAATTTCAATGTTAAAATTTTATGGGGGAATAGATCGATGCGTTTATGGATATTTAAGGTCAATTATCTCCATCGCTAAAGACTCGAATTTATTTCCGGTTTGATGAACAAAGGAAATAGTTTGTATTCATTATTAATGTTATGCAGTACGCACCGCCAGTCGGACAAAAATCTTAATACGCACATTATGCATTATTAATAATTTGGAGTTGCCGGAGGGGGGGATCTTAACCCCTTCCAGCTTATCGCACATCATAATAATCGCTATACCATATTTCATTTCGTGCAACTCGCGCAGCATAGTGGTCGATAGCCTAAGTAATTTATGGACGCGGCAGGTACAATTTTCACTTAATTGTACAGGAAATTTTCCCTCGCTCAGAGGCCCCCCTCTTCTTTTCCCAATTGAGATGTGGCCTGCAGACGCATGATTTATTAAATAGATTCGATCCCGCAGCATATCTTAGCGCGTATTTTTTCGCACATTTTTCGCACTCCACATCTGCCTTAAAAAACTTACTCTAAAAACACTGCGCTCCCCATATAAATAGAATAAAAATCTCCCAGAATCCGAAACATTAACTTTCGAGCCTGCTGCTTACTAAAGCCTGCAAAGCAGCAGCAGCAGATCAGCCGCGAAGGCAAACGAGCCGCGCGCATCAGGAGCAGCGACCTTGCCCAGCCAGTGTATAGGATGGGTATCGAGTGTCGGCGTCGCGTGTGCGCTTGAGCTTATACGCTCTCGGGAGAGAGAGCGGCTTATGCCCGCTTCTCCGGCTACCTGTGCACCCGCGCGCTCGGCTTAGCCCCGTAGAGAAAGAGAGCGGGAGAGCGTAAAAAAAGCTAATATGCAAAACGGTAGCTTTCGGGGGCTACTTCTTCCGCCCGCGCTTCGTGGGCTATCGTGTTTCTTCGTGAGCAAGCGCCGATCGACTGGACCCGAAAATAAGTACGCGTTTGAGAGATAAAGAGAGAAAAGGAGAGAAGGTGACGTAGACAAGAGGATGCTTCGTGGATTTGACTTGCTTTCGTCTCGATGGCAATTTGTAAAATTACCAACTACAGTGTATATAGATGATTTTATTAAATTATTATCGGCAAATCGATCGTGTAATGATTCGAGCGCGTGATTATGTTATTTTAATTTTCAATTTATGGGAATTAGGTACGATTGACTGCACATAATGCAAATTAAATGAGGGGATTATTAATGTACATAAATGATTACAACTCATACGCTGTCGGATTTGATTTTCCCAAAGACTCAAAAAGCCATGCCCACGCGATCACGGTTTCACTGCTAACGCTTGGCTGCGTTAAATAAATAATTATCCGTAATTCTTAGAAAATACATTGCCACAACCTTTGCCGCCGTTCATCATCGATATTAAATTCCATTAACGCAGCGTCGCGACGCAAAATGAAAGATAACGAATTGAAAATCCAGGATATTCGGTTACGAAATAAAATTACAAGGCTGCACGTTTCGCTTATATTTATATCGGATAACCAAGCGCAACATTTTTCACGCACACGGCATATACACACGAGACTGGCGCGCGTGCACGGCGCAGCTGCGCGCGAGGGAATATTTTATCATCAGGCCCTAGGTATTGCGAGCGTCAAATCGACTGCGTACTAATGATAAGCTCTCCTATTCAATACTTTAGGAAGAGGGACAAGAGCGAGCGAGCATGCGAGCGTTGCGGACACGATGACAAATTGCTCGGGGCCTGCCCGGAGTGTAAGCTACGTCGCTACTGCCGCCGCCGACGCTGCGTAATGGAGTAGCGAAAAGGGAGCGGCGGACCACCTTAGCCCCTTAGCGACGTGTGTATAAGCGACGCGATCAATCACCGCGTGCAATATTTATTTATAGAAAAGTCCCAGCGGTGTGTGCGCGCCGGCGCTATGGGTAATGCGAAAAGCGCCACAGGACTGACACGCTAGTACACTTAGAGGGAAAGAGAGAGAGAGGGAGACGTGTGGATTCGGCCGGGTGATTGAAATCGATGTAATTCAAGAATCATTTTTCAATGGCTCGCAGGTGCGGGGACAACTCGCGATTGATACTCGTTCCGCGCAATTTTGACGTTTTAGAGATAACATGCCCTGGTTCTCCTGCGCGTATTCATTTTTTTTCTTCGATTTTTTTTTACAAGGCGCTCGAGTGAAATTGTTCATTCGGAATTTGCCGGAGCTCGTTAGGTGTTATTAAATTATTAAAGCCTTTCACTTCGGGTGAGAGTAAAAAGGATTTAGCCGGTATTATTTTATTGAGGCTATACGGAAGGCCTGTGATTCTTAACTCGGAAAAGAAAAATCAGTTTCACGTGTACGGTACGTGCGCGAAATTTTCTAACAGCTACACCGGGCTTTATTTTATACACCGGAACGTATTTTTCAACGACGTTTTGTCTTCCTCCGATACTTTAGATTTAAGGCAGGTGAGAGGTTGAACAAAAAAAAAAGAGGGAAGTCCTTCGAAGCGTGGCGTCTAGTGAAAATTATGGTAATTCGCGCTTTAATAAATAATAAATATTAACGCCGATAAATCTTGATTGTTAGCGTATTCTAATAATCGCTCTTCATCATCGATTTTCAATTTTAAATTTATTACGCGATATAGAGAGGAGGCAGGAGAAAAAAAGAAGGGGAAAAAATAGCGCGTAACACTATCGGCATTATTCTCCATCGACAGCAGAAGAGCAGAAGCGTGACGTGGCAGGCGCGTATTATATAGTCAAAACCGCCAACGCATCAATCAACCAGCTCCAAAATAATATCTCCTTTTTTTGGCCCAACCTCGAACTATAGGGCCTTTATTTCTACAATCTTCCTCCTCCGTCAAAAATTACAGCCAACGTTGTTCCACAAGTCAAACCCATCATCCATGGATGCGTCTTATTCGAGGCGTATAGGCCAGACAGCTCTCCAACCGAAAGCCGCTCGCGTAATTAAGATGCATCGGCTATTATACATAGAAAACGAGTGCGCGCGCATGTGTGTTGGGGAACGAGAGAAGAAAGGCCAAATAGAGCGAACGTTAATTAAGGCTGGTAATGCGTATACCGGCACACAACCCCTCGATTTCGGCAAGGGAAGCCTTTTCGGAGCTACTGCCGACGCCGCTGCTGCTTTAGGCTTATAGAGAAAATTGCTCGGTTGCTTGCGCATTCGATGTGCTTCCGCGCACGGGCTTGTGTGTGCGTGTGTGTGTGTGCGTTGGATGCTTTTAAATCAGTCGAATGGTAATTGGCGGAAGCCGCGGAAAGAGGGAATCGAGTTGAATTTCATAGGCGTAAAATTAATTCTGCCCTCTCGGCTTTTACGCTAAACGTCAGCTTTTTTGCTAAATAACACAGGCGCTTCGTTAATGTCGCTGTAAATAACCTCAGACTAAGAAGTCAGGCGGTTAATAGACGGATTAAATTTGCATATTAATTAGTTGTACGAGTATCAACTTGTATCGGTGTACACGAGTTCCCGATTTTCATCGAACTGGAAAACGCGTGGAAGTTAAACGTCTCGTGCATTATGACAGAGCCGAAAGAACGTGAATTCATGTGACAAATGCAGTCGGAAACTTATTGCTGGACTCGTTTCGATTTTTATCTATACTTTAACTTGTTTCCCCTTGCGTCTCTGTGCGTTGAAAAGCTGATATTTCGATGTGAAATAATCGCGAGAGCAAATTTAACGTATGGATGGCAACGTCGTTAATGCTCTCGGTCTCGTGTGTAAGGACGCACTTTGTAACCGAAAATCCATGGCTTCTCTGTGTACCTTGCCGAAATTTAAGGCCGACGACGAGCGTCGCACAACCGCACGCAAATTCCGCCCCCCGGCCATTAATCACTTGGCCCTGGGCGCTCGCCCAAAAAAAAGAGGTAAGAATCGTGTAGCTTGCGCGCCCGAATGAATACGTAGGGTGCAAGCTTCTCATTTGTGCGCTCGACCGAGAAATATAGGTTGGAGAGAAAGAGAGAGATGTCTATGGGTGACCTTGCGACTTTTAAAAGAAAGGTAATTTAAGGAAAATAATTACATTTCTTATCACTTTCAAATGGATTATGAATTATCAAACGCACTATACCAAATCTGAAGAGGGTTAAGACTAAAAACTCACCAGTTTCTAGTAGTTACTGGCAAACGGAGGGATTTTTACAAAAACAAGTCAGTGGTATAAAAACGTTATTTCCCATTCAGCTTTCGTCGTGCAGTTAGATTAGCGTCGCGGGAATGATGAAAAGAAAAGAAGAGAGAGAGAGAGAGAAAAAAGGTATGAATTTGAAATAACAAACGCCATTATCTCGAGCGTTAATGCTCCCGATAAAATCCAATTACATCGAGTAACCGTTCACTCCTTCCCGACTCTCGTGCCCTTATTTGCATTAAACCAACAAACTTTAATCTAATTTCCGGCTGCCCCCCTTTCCCTAGCCTCCTCTGCGAAAACAGTCTTTTCCGCACTAACCCTCCCCCCACCCCTCAGTGCAGCGCGCGCAAGCCAATTATTTTCGCGCCACATGCATACGTAATAAGCAATCTACTTAATTGAAATTTTTACGCGAGCTTGAAAAAAAAATAAATAAAACAATTCGCGGTTTGGTTTCATCCTTGCGAAGGAAGAAGAAAAGTCAGCCAGTGAGACCGAGAGATCGGTGTGGTAGCCTCGCCCCCGATGTAGTTCTATCGAACTCCGCGCTGGTCCGGCGGGGCTCTCTCGCCGATGTGTGACCAGCAGCAGCGGAGATCCGCGCGAATAGTCGGCATACGGGGTGTAATTACCGGCGGATCCGGCGTCGCGACTTGCGCTCGGTTAATTGGGTTTGCCGGAGGAAGGGAGGGGGCAGCGCGCTAATTGAATTGTTTATGCGAATCGAAAATTGGCCTCCTCCTCCTCCTCCTCCTGTATCTCTCTTTTGGCTTCGCTTGAATTATTCCTCGCTGCGAGAGAGAGAGCGAGAGCTTTGCCCGGCTTTCCAAAGTCCGTTCGAATTGTGGTTTCGGCTTGGGGAGGGATTTGATTTCCAACGGGCAGAGAGAGAGAGAGAGAGAGAGAGTTTGGAAAAGAAATCGTTGAGAGTCTTCGAATGTGCAGCCCGTGATATTCGCAATGAAAGAGTTGAGGATTGAAAAAACAAGTATAAGGATTTCGCGATAAAGAAAATAATAGCGATTACATAGGGTTGCGCGCGCCGAGAATGGCGCAATACTTTGAATTCTTCGCTTCTCGGCTGAGTTTACAAACAACCGGCTGGACTGCTATTGCGTTCTTACCCCTTTGCTTTGGACATCGTAATACTAGAGCTAGAAATTTCATTAAGCTTTTATCTAAAAATACTTTTCGAGATGCGTAGCAACGCGTTTTTTACCTCTTTACATTTGAGAGCAGCGAAGAAGGCCACTTTTGTTCTCTAAATGATACATAGACGCTGAAGTAAATGTATTATTTATAAGCAGTCTTGGCTTTGACCCTTGACGAATGTGACTATTTTTTTAATTAAAAAGTTTTAATTTGAATTCGCTCGCGATATTTAATTAAATTCCAAGCGAGAGTTAGATAAAAAAAAAAGAAAGAGGAAAGGAAAAAAAATTTAGAGTTTTATTAAAGTATGCCAGCGATTATGTAAGACGCTTTTGTCTCTTTAACCTAGGAGCGAAATTAAAATTCAAGCTAGAAGTAAAAGAAGCTTATTGTGCAAGTAAAAGACCCTCTCGACCGTTAGACCCTCCAATAGAGCTGTTATTAGATAGTTCCCAAACATACAACCTTCGCGCAAAATCGTGTTTCGTTCCTTTTTTTCTCCCTCCCTATTTTTAAACGCAGCCCGAGCAAGAAAGAGAGATAAACAGAAAAAGAAGCATCGGAACGTTATTTTTCTCGGCAAAAACCTTTATCAATCTTTTTTCCCTTTAATTAAACGCTTTTTCCGAACGTTCGCTCGCTCGAGCCAAGAGCGCAGCTTTATATATCTCGAGCTAAAGAAAAACCGCAAAAAGTCTCGCTCATTAGCGGTTCGCGGCGCAGCATCCCAGGTATACGCGTGTATATCTATATCCTACATCTCTATACAGATATATACATACGTATAGCGGGTCACTTTTATCATCAATCCCCCAAGGAAATAATCGCAAACTGCTGCGGTAGCAGCGTGGGCTGGGGCATCCAGTGGCTCTCTGCAGTAGCGATTCGTGGCTTCGCGCCCACTGGTATTTTAGGGCGCCCCGGGGCCAATTGTCGATTTCCTTGAGAGATAAACGATAATACGCCCCGGTTATAATATCCGAGCACCCCTTCTCTCTCCCTTGCTCATTGTATCTGGCTAAAGCCCTGAAGTTCCTATGCAGCTTCGAGTTAGCGCGCCTCGTGAGGTTTGTACACGGGCTACTTTATGGCGTGCCATATACTTTCGCCGCGATTTTACAACTCGTCGAGCTCATTTTCCCGCCTCGTATATTCTTTTCTGCAAATCAGGCGCACGTTTGAATTTTTAAATAACGCATACTTATATTGCCAAACCATTCAAATCCGATCTTTATTATCAAGTTGGCGGAATTCATTTGCGAGCACTAAGTCAATCGAACGACGAGCTATTGCATTACTCTAAGAAACAGTCAAACAAGTTCAAACAATCAGCAAGAGCTCTATCTGCAACGTCCGCGAAGCATCATCGGTATAGGCGCTTATTGTCTTGGTGATTGATGATCGGAGGGTCCGCGACGTCGCATTATGACCGAGCACATAGACGGCTTCGACGCGCGTGACTGATAAAGGGACGAAGTCAAACATGAACGGGCAACTGCTTGCGCGAGCCTGAGTGTCGGAGATAAGGACTTTGCCGTGTTTACCTCTTTTGTTTTTTTTTTCTTTTTCGTTGGCTGGAAGACCTTCTTTAATGCCAAAAGTCATCAAAATAATAAAGAGGACTGATCTCCTCATAAATGATGAGGTGTTGCCTTTAAAAAATGTAGGGTTCAACAAGTTTGTATAGTGATTCTAAAATAATAGAATTATAGGGAGCTATTTTGAAAATTCAGTTTTATAATAGAATCTAGAGGGAAAAAATCTGATATTGAAACAAAAATCGCTTTACGCTCGGTTAAAATTAATCGAATTTTTTCCTAGGGTATTAAAAAAATTCGCAAGAAAATTGCCAACTATTATTTGCTATTTTCTTATAAATACTTTTTGCCGGAATATCGATATCTTTTACGAGTGCATTGACTTTTCAGAGTTTCGCTGAAAAATTTAAACTTTCAATCGATGTGCTAAAGCGAGCAAAGAATAATTCACAATCTTTTTTTTTAGTTTACGACAAATAGTCGTATTTATAATGAAGGAATTTTTATATTTTCCATCTCAACTCTTGAATGCCTAAAAGATCGTTCAATTGAAAAATTCAACTATCCCACCGTCTATTTTTCCAAAAAATGTAAATTTCTCTTATCGAGCCAAAAAATTTATTTTTCCGACGAGCCACAAAATAATACACCCCCTTTTTTGACAAGTATTTTTCTATTTCAAGAAGGAAAATAGAGCAGGCGTGAATATTAAACAAGTGGTTTTTCGTATTTGAAGGTAGTAACGCGCACGGTTGCTCGGGGGGGGGGGGGGAGAAGGGAGGAGGTTTTAAATTTGCAAGTCGAGGCAAATGCGAGGAGACGGACGCGAAAAACGCAATATTTTCCCTCGGCAACGGCGTTAATAATAAAAATAATAATTTATATCGAGTATGTCGAGAAAGACGCAAGGCACAACTTTCACTCGAATGGAAATTATTCATCCGTTCTTTATCTTATTCAACTCCACTCGGGGGGCTCTCAAAGCCGAGGCTTTAAAATTTTATCTCTCAACTTTTTACATTACACTACGACCTCTTGCCCCCGCTTGCCCCCCACCTCCACCCCTTCACATCCCCTTCTCGCCCCGGAAATGCCGCGGGACGCTCAAGGCGGGAAACCATAAATTTTTTCCTTTCTCTCTCTTGCTCTACGCACTGCTCGAGCTGCGCACGGAATATATCTTCTCGTAGCTCACTATAGCTCGTGTCGTCGGTGAGATTTGCAAAGGGGGTAAAGCTGTAGAGCTGCGGTCTTGATTCCCTTGCTTACGACGATAAGTTGATTTTGAGAGATTTAGTATCCTCCCGCTATAGCCATTGATTGACTTACTCGAATTTTATTGTTTTTCCCTGAAACAAAACTTCAATAGCAAATTAATTAATTTAAAAAATATCTCAATTTTACGTCGGAATTAAGCGATTTTAACAAGATTAGCCGATTTAACGCGGATATATCAAGACGCGTCTCCTAATTAACGTGCAAGCGCAAAAGAGCTTCGGCTTCCGAGCGAGAGTCCAATCGAAAATTCCTCTTCTCCCGGTGCGCGCATTTCCAAAGCGTTTGATCGGACTCTTCGCTTTAGCAGGTAGGACAGTCGCGCGCGGGCGCCAGGTTAGCCGAGTGTCGTTTGAGCTCTTCGATTCGACGTGCGGCCCCGCTGTAGCAGCGACAGGAACGGCTAGCAGCTATTTACAAAGGCCCCATGGCCTTGGGCTCCGCTGTCGCGGCTAGAATCAATCTTTGCAGCCCCGGGCGCGTTTGACGGCTAACTACGCGAGCCTTTGAAATTTTCATTGGCGAAACGAGAGAGAGAGAGAGAGAGAGTTTGCCTAGTCGCACACAAAAGGAAATACGCCTCTGTCTCGTCCCTGCTCTTTTGCCAGCCGATAGGAAAAAGAAGTGTGACGGGGCAGAGGTTGTCAATTATAGATGGCTTTTCAATCTTTTTTTAATTCTTTTTATTTTTTTTTACTAAATACGGCACAGACAGAATGATCCTATACGCCGTGGGATTCATTCTATACGTTTAATTATCGATTTGAAAGTTTGGAGAGAAAATTTTAATATTTTCGAAAAAATTAATTCCATGCCTGCCAAAAAACGCAGAGTGCGTAATTCGTTGAAAAAACGCTTCGAAAAGAGTCGCACGTTTTATTTTTCGTCGCTCAAACAGCCGGTGCATTAGCGTTCACCTCCAACAAAGCGATTTATCGATACACAGCTGGAAAAAAATGCAAGCGGGGACGGAAGCTCGGTCGGGGGGGGGGGAGGGTTACATCTGCCTTTATTAGCCGTGCTCCGCGTATTCCGCGTGCGATCATTACGCGGCCGAGTGCTCGTACGGCCAAAATAAATGTGCGAGAGCGAGGGCCGCCGGGGCGTATAGCGAAGCCGCCAACGACGCGCCTCGTTTTTGCGCGGGCTAAAAATTTACATTTTATTCGAGAGCGCCCGCTACATAAAACGTATAATAGTGCAATTCATCAGGCCGTCGGTGCCCGGGCCCTATGCGAGAGAAAGAGGGTAGGGGGGCAGGAAACTTAAGCTCGCGCTTTTTCATCGGGACTCGGGGATTCCAGTGGACGAGAGAAAGAGAGAGAGAGAGAGAGAGAGCAATGTCCTACACTCGCGCGAGGTACGTAGAGTGGCGAGTGTTGAGAGAGTTTCGGGAGCAGAGGTTTGGAGACTTCTGCTTGACAGAGCGAGAAAATGCGCGCGAAAAAGCGAACTAAGGGAAAGAAGAGGAGCCGATGGATGGCTGTGGGGATGTGTGGGTATCGGGTGGGGGTCGTCTACGTGTGCGAGAGGGAGAGAGAGAGAAACGGGAATGTTGATTGGCCCCAAATTGAATCTTGGCCATTTATCACTCTCACCTGCTTTGACGACGACGACGACGAGAGATTCGCGTCCACGTGTCCCGCAGAAAAATCTCCTTTAGATTGTTATTCTTCATCTAACATTACAAAACTATTTCTTACCTTGCACTTGTAAATAACTTTTTGAATGATCGTTACCGCGATTTTTAATTAAATTATGTACGATCGTGTAAAGTTATAAGAGTTTAAAGATTTTGTTTTTGTAAACGGTAGAAGCATTGCAGGTGTACGCGGAGTAAAAAAGGAAAGACTGATGGCTGTTATGAAACTCGGTTTTTACAGGAACTTGCAGCAACTTCAAATCTTGGCTTTCAACGATCAAAATTAATTGACGATTAAGTTGGCAAGCGGAACGCGAAACAAATTTGTTTTTATTCATAGTCGCGAGGCTCACGCGTTGCTGGATTAATTTCTAAAACCAAGACGCGAAACAAAGGTAATAAAAAAACAATTCGGGTAAACCCTTCAATGTATTCCGCAAAGTTAGCAGTACATTTGGAATACGTATCAGTGGCTTCTGGAAATTAATTATTAAAGCACATTGCCTTTCCACCTAGCCTAAAAAAAGAAAGAGAGAGAGAGAGAAAGGGAAGTCGAGGCCAAACTATAATAATTTCTATGCGTATTATGTAGAAGAATCCACAAGCTCAAGTTTCCATGCTTTCTTTCCGCGCATAATAGAACGTAGCACAGCACTGAATTTGCATTTTAAGTCGCTTACTAACAGCGCTCTTTTCCTCTTCTCTGTTTCAGGTGAGCCGAGTTTATGCATATTTTAAAAAGAGGAGGTTCCACTCCCTCCTGACCCCCTTCCCTTTACCACCCAGCTGGTACTACTTAGGCAATTGAATTGTCTTCCAGCTGAGAGGAGACGCGCGCCCCCCATCTTTGCAAATTTAACGCTCATCCCTTGGAGTTTAGCCTTGTGCTGCATCTCGAACTAGTACAACCGAACAAGTTTTTCTTCATTTTCTAAAATACAATCCAACGCGATCGTTAGCATTAAACTTCTTGCTCAAAGAGCCAGCAAATTTATTCCTCCACGGCAAAAAGACTAACTCGACCATTCACACGGAAAAATTGTTCGGACGCAGTTTGAGCTTCATCAATTATACTGAAGAGAGAATTTTTTTTTTGTAACACAGAAAGTAAGCCTTACAGGCTATAGCAACAGTGTAAAACGAGCAGTTCGCTTGTATAATAGAGTTATCGCGTAAAATATCCGAATTTTCGTCGCGGCCCACCGGCAGTCTTGGAAAGTTCTTCCCGCATATAGTCGTGAAATATCGCTGTGGGTTTTTTGGGCAATCGGCGGCCGTTATGACGATGGTTTGTGGGTAAGGGGCAGGAAGGAAGAAGAAAGGAGAGGGCCTAGAGACGGGCCGCAGACGTTGCATTATGTAAATCAACGACTTTTTTTTCTTGTTCGAGGAAAAAGGAAAAAAGAGGTAACGCGTAGCGACGAACACGTTGTTGGAGGTGCAGCGTTTCACGCGAGTCGAGCCTTCCTCGGTTCTTTTGGCGTTTGATTATTACATTCGGCGTAACCTCTTTTTTTTTGTTAATCCTGACTTTTTTATTACGTTAAAGGCGCTTAAACACACGGACTTTAATGAAAATTAATTATAAACACAATTTACAATTTTTCCGGTCTTTGTTATTCGATAGTCTGTTTTAATTATAATTATATGAAACGTTATTATTTTCTGCTACGTTTACAGGTCAAGATATATTTAATTAAATATGAACTGCTTCTTCTCATATCCATGCCATTATATTTGATCTGCTTTATATTAAAAGACTGGCGATTAATTGTTAAATTAGCTTAGGATGCACAACGTCGCGTCATTTTGAAAATAGATCAAAGTAGCATATTTATTATCATTATATCGTTAAGCGCAAATTGTGTGCCAGAATATTTCTCGATGCTGTTGCTAATATTAACACTGAAATGCAACACCTTGACTAACATCCGATAAGGATCCGAGGTATATTGATTGGCACCAGAGCGTCGCAAGCTATTAAACGGAGCAGCCAGCTCCTCCATTACAGTACATAATTAAATTAAAACTAGAATCGTAGGCGCAGCTATGCATTAAGCTAATGCTTCCTGACCCTTTAATCCTATCCTTGCATTATGTCGAAGAGCGATCGTAATTATAATAACAACGGTGCTGATCATTATTATCATCCGATATGAGCGTCAACCACAGAAGCGCTTCGATACTCAAATTATAGCCTTATTAGCCGACGCAAGTATAGCGCTAATCAAACGGGGGTAATTAAAAAAAGAAAAAGATAACCGAGTATTGTAATACACGGGACTTTTTCCACCGGAGCAGCAGAAGCCACATCGTGTAGCCGAAAGAGTTAATTGGCGCAAAGTAGAATTCCCTCCGCCGATAGAGGAAATGCAGTCTCGGCGGGAGAGTACAGGGCCGAGTCTAAGAAGGCGATTCCAATGTAAAGATTCATCCGCTTAATCGCACAATCCCTGCTCTCCCCCAATTACCCGATTCTTTGCCTACCTCTCCTTTCTCGCTAGAATTATTCCTTCCTCCTCCGCCCCGCCGGCTCGCCATCCGATCGGCCTTTATTAAACGTAATAAGGCGATTTAGCATCGAGCGAGCGTGCGATCCTCGAAAAATCCCTCGTTCTCAGGTATGTCACGCGGCAATTAAGAGCCTCCCCTCCTCTCTCTCTCTCTCTCTCTCTCTCTCTCTCTCTCTCTCTCTCTCTCTTTCTTGCTCTGGAGAGCGTCCTAGCCCGCCTCGGCAGTTTCTTTGTCGCGCTCCACTAGCGCGGCTTTAATTATACCCCCAGCCTCGCTACTTGCACTATCTTTCGAAACTAGCGATTAACCGCGGCTCCCTCTACTTTGGGAGGAGGACGTTGAGAAAATCGTATTGCTCGTTTCGCCCCTCCCCCCTCGACCCATATGACGTATTTGCGGCTGGTACGTGCAAGTTGGTGGTTAGACTGCGTAGAGCACGTATACGGCTAGTATAAATAAAACACTTTGATGAGAGTATGGTTAACTACGATTCGCTATGATGATGAAGCTGTTAAGCTTACTCTCGTGCAACTTTATCCACCGAGAAATTCAATTTTCGCTTTATTTGGATTTATTTTTCGAGTTAACAATTTAATTGGATGCGGGGCCATTTAATTTTCAGAAATTCGATATTTTATTGGTGGATGACGACGACGATGTATAATTATGAAAAATGATTGCTTGTAAATGTCGCAGGTTCATTACGTAAGTTCGAATAATAATTTATGAAGTAGTTATAAAATTTAATTATTTCATTTTTACGGGGATCGAAATAAATATAATTTTGTAAAAACACCTAAGCAGACGTACGTACGCAAGGCCAGCCTATAAATGAGAAAACCTATCGTCGGGAACTAGTGCTACCGGGGAAAAAATATTTTCCCTCGACCTTACTCAAGCATCATTCGCAATTCCACCTGTTCATCCAGTCTCCAACAGCTCTCGGGTTCGATTTTTCATCGGCAAGCAAGCCATCCCCCTTGGTAAGCATCTGAAAACTCGTAGAGCAGTTGCCTCTATCGAGAGGCCGGTTCCATCTATTGCCGGCAACGATTTATTCCACAACAGCCAAGTCCGCTGGCTCTTCCAATCGCTTGGGTCGTCATTTTCTCTTGAGAGAGCAGACGCTCATCGTTCAATCTTCCGGTTAATCGGCGCGTGCTCAGCTTCCCCCGGGTAATTAGCGCGGCAAAGCGCCGATTGGCTTTGTCTCGAAAAATATTGCGCTGAAATGGTAGGGCCGCCGAAGATCTCTCGCGGTGTTGAAAGTAAACGGAGGTGGAGAGCGTATAAGACGCGGAGAGTCCGCGGGAACCATAGATTACGCATGGGGGACAGGATAATTGTCGATGCGTAAGAGGTAACGAACGCGTAGTGCGTGTACGAAGGTAGAACGAAGGGAGGCGCAGCTGCAGCCATTATAATTGTAGCGCCTCGTCAAAAAATATACTTCCCCAGACCCTCTGCTGTAATATTATCGACTTTATTGAAAATCTTGCAGTATTCAAACTTTTTTTAACAACTGATTCGTTATTTTTAAACATTAAAGGCGAAAAGAAAGGCGTAAACGTGCTATCGCAAGTCTTGTACAATTCCTTGCAAATCGTCCATTCTGAACATCCACGGTAAATTTAACCCAGAAAGGGGTAGGGGGTTGCAAGAACGCTTGTCGTCCTACCTAAAGCTCGAATTTCTTCAGTTCGCAATTTCCACAGCCGCATAATTCGCGATAGAGAAATTGTCTCTCGACGGTCCTTGCTTTCCAGACGCATTTAACAATCGACGTTTCGTAGTTTATCGGTGCGCGTGGGGGCGGTTTTCGCCTCGACCGCCGTTTTCATCCCCTAGTGCTTTCACTCTCTCTCTCTCTCTCTCTCTCACGATTGCGCACTTTCTAAATTCGCACTCCCGGCATTTTTATTCCCGGAAATCCGAACGATATTGGGCTCTCGTGAAAAGCGCGAGTGGCTTCTGGTACTTCTCTCGCGATCGCGCCTCGGAGTTTCGATGATGCTGTTCGATAGAAAATTTATATTGTTCTTATATAATGTGAAATAAAATGTTAGCTCTTTCTACAGCGTTGAATACGTTAAACTTCTTTTCCACGTTTTATAGACATATTATTTTTAATAGTCAATAATTATAATATGCATAATACTTTATATATATATCGTCTTAATCTCCTGCAACGTGGCCTTTTTTACTTTTCCCATCTTCAAACAAGATATTGTTGCAAGTGCCTTTACGATCAGATATCAGCTCGTGACAATTTTTCGCGGTTCCTCCCTTACTCCAAGGCAAAGTCAGCAGCAGCAGTCCGTGTGCGTTCGAAAAACAAGCTCGTAAGGTTCGACGATTCGGTGGGGAGCTCGAGGAAATCTGGCGCTTTGCGGTTTGGCCCGTCGGTCGTTGGGAAACGAGAAGCCCTGTGGTCCAGTGCTACTGCATGCAGAGGACGCTAAGCGGGAGGATCGAAATTAGAGGAACACGGAAGCCGAGCGAGCCGTAAAGCGAGCGCGACCATCTCCGCGTCCATCCCCCTTCCTTTTCCCTCTGACCCCCTCTTCTCCCGCAACTACAGTGCTTCCTTCTGCTGCGGATATTGCGGCTCGACTGCAGAAGAGTTTCTTCTCCCCCTCCCCCGCCTCCTTTACTTGCCCCTCTGTGTTGCTTCGTCCTGCCTCGATGAATCGAGATTGGGACTAGCGGCTTAACAAATGTTCCGGCTCTCTTCTTCCTCTTATTTCTCAAGCGTTGCTAATGATTGTGTTTCTGTTTCTAACGAGTAAAAATTCGAGTTTTTATATAAAATTAAAACAATATTGTCAATGATCAGTATCGCTTAAAAATCAATGTCAAATAATTAATTCCGAATAATCCGACCTCTCTACCCAGACTAGACAGCGTCATCGGCGTTTCCCGCGGACATCCCCAATAAAGTCGGAAATAAAGTCCTCGCACGAACGCTCTCGCCTATCCGGTAAATTTTCATTAACCATCGCGCATCAATTATCGTGCGCGCTCATTGAAATTGGCCGGAGAGGCTTCTGCGGTCAGTTTCGCCCGCGCAATCCCTAGCGGCGCTTGTCTCTTTAAAGCCCATTCGCTCGAGAAAAAGGCTATGGCTGCGTGCGAGAGGGAGAGCGAGAGGGAGAGCGAGAGAGAGAGAGAGAGAGAGAGAGCGACGCTCATAACGTCGCGCTTCCGCCCGTAGAACGGCAGCGTAATAAAATACAAGGGCCTCCGCGCGCGCGCTCGTGCGCTGTGTTAATGGAGGACACACGATACCCCAGCAAGCAACCGGATAGCGCGAGCACTGGCTCGTACGCCCTCCCCTCTATCTCATCCACCCACCCTAACCCCCTTACTTTTACCTTCATCCTCGGCGCGGGCGATCTTCGCTTGCTCCAATGGCCTCCGATATGCGTGGGCCGAACGTGTTTGAACGATTCGGGGGGGAGGGAGGAGGAGAGAAAGAGGCTTTGCGTGCTTTTAGATAGTGCCGAGAGTTTTTATTGCTACGGCATTGGTTATTCTTAACTGCTGATAAAGCTGATACTTAATTGGCTATTATTGCGGTGGTAAAAATGTATTTTAGGACACAACGCGGATTACTATTGAATTCTTTGTTAGAATTTAAATAAAATTATCGAAAGAGAGAATATCAAGTAACCGAGTTTATTTACGCTTCCCAAACGAATTATTCAATTAAATTCGCATTTTATTCGAATGCGCGCAACTGGCTTGCCAACAACCGATCTACAGGATACACGTTGTACGCTGAAGTAGAAAGCAGCAACGCGAAGGTAAAGAGAGAAAGAGAGAGAGAGCCGATGAATCGGAGGCACTCGTGGCTGGAAAACCACGCGTAGTTCACTTGTTCTTTCTCTCGCTTGGATTTTGCTGCGCTTCGTCGAGAGTTGCAAGGGCTTTTCCACTCCCTCTCTCAGTCTCTCCGACACAAGAAACTCACTTCGCGCTTTTAATGGCTGTTTTGTCGTCCGAGAGCTGTTGTATTACTTTTGAATAGTATCATAGCGGCACGATGAATAAAGTGTTGGGAGTGTTTTTTGACGAGACTCGGCGAACATCGAGTACAATTGAATAAGCGCGACACCGTAACATTGCCTTGCTGTGTTTGTCGAAACCGAGTTAATTTACTAATTTATTTTCTGAAAATTTGTTGGGAATAGTTTCAGATGTCGCGCTAGCAAAATAAAGTCATGGTTATAGTCTATAGCTTTGTGACGCTGTATTAATAATTTTGTGCGTACACAAAACCATAAAGCTTCAGTTTTATATATACTATCAAATTTAAATTATTTTCTTAGATTTCACTAAAACCACACACCCTCGCTGAGGATGGTCTGTGCGCTTTTAGTTTCATTTTCTCCTACATCCTATTTACATCCTTAGAACAGCGGCATTCATACACTCGAGTGGTTATTAAACATGATCTAGCGATAGCTATCGTGAGTACAGCTCCATCTACTATTCCTCGGTCAGTCGAGCAGGTCGAAGAAAAAAACAAGTATTCGCTCACACGTGACTCATCTAGCCTCTTTTTCAACCGGCAAAGTCTACCCAAAATTTTGGTAGTCTTCTCACGGCAGCGCACCTGGCGCCTTGTCCTCTCCCTGTTCTCTAGCTCGTGTATACGCATCTCGTCTTACCAAAGCACAAAAGCGCGCCCCCACAGAGTGTAGCCCTCGATATCGGGCGAAAAAGAACGATATGCCGCTAACAAGTGTCGTTCGGCGCTCCAGCTGCGCATGGATTACCGAGTCTGGAGCGGCTGATATGCTCATGTATATACACGACTTGTCGGAGATGGGATATTGCCGCGTCAACGGCTCACCTACGCGACACCTCCCGCCTCGAGGCATCGTCGATTGATCGGTAAGTGCCGAGAGAGGTGGCCTTCCTCTTTTTCTCCCTCTCTCGCGAGAGCTGCTGCTCGTTTCGCGAGAGAAGCCCCGAGGCTGGCGTGCGCTTACGATTTCATCGGAGTTTGCGTGCAAACGAGGTTACAGCCTGTCGTCTATCGTCGCTGCCTTTCCGCTCTCCCTAGTCCTCTCTGAGGATACTCGACTAAGCTTTCCTCTTCCTTAAAGCTTCTGCGACCATATTTTTTCGCGAGCGCAGAACAGGTTCCACCGGTTACCTTGATTTTCCTCTGAAGGTTCTGTATTGATATTTCAGGATTATGCAAAGGACGTGCAAATATTTGATATTGTTTATGCTTCGGTTGTAAAGGCTGAAATTATGTGCATTCAGGTAGGAGTTGAAAAAGTTGTAAGATACGCGTATAAATTTGTAGGATTATACAAGAGGGGTATTTGTAAATTGAGAATGTAAAAAAAGTTACCAAAGGGTTTGACTAGCGAAAGTGTAGAGGCAGAATCAGTGAATGTTAACTCGCTGTTGGACAAGTTAAAGGAATAAAACTTTGAGATAAAACATCGGTAGCTGAAGAAAACGTCTCCAGCCATAAAAATGTGTCCTGATAAGGGAGGTTCCTTGGCATTGCAGGAAAAAAAGCATGACTGCAAGAAAAAGAAAAAGAAAAAATATAGAACGAAGATGAGACGAGAGGAAAACGAGATTGAAGAGAGGAGAGATAAAGAGAGAAAGTAAAAGGACAGAAGCAGGGGTTGAGAAGGGGGTTTAAAAGGAAATAAACAAGACGCCTGAGCGTCGCCGACAGCGATGAAGTGCATTTGAAGGAGGATATGCAGGCGATGGCTCCCTCTTGGCGCCAGGATAACCGCGCATCTATTTCCTCCCGCTGCCCTATCTCTCGGATTTTCTCTAGTGTCTACTCTTTACACTTTTTTTCCCTTCACCGCTCGCTTCATTACCCCACCTGTTTCTTTTGTCTTTCTACCTACCCTCATGCTGCACGTTGTGTACAGCTCGGCGTACCTATTTTTTTTATTTTTTAACTCTACATGTCTGCCGCGCGACTTGACAACGCCCAATTTGTTTAGTAAGCGCGCACTCGCGCAAAAAAATATCCAACAATTTATTGCTGCTTTATTTAAGAAATCTTGTTTTTTACGTAATCTGCAAAAAAGATTTTTTAAGTCTGTATTTTACATCTTTTAATTTTATTACCTGTTGAATACATTTTCTATCAGTGTCAAATAAAAGTAAAAACCTGCGTTTTTTTCAGGAGTTGAAAAAAAGGTTTGAAAGTAAAATATCAATATATCCTACTCTGAATTGATTTTTTTTCAATTATACGTTAGTTTTTACTTCAATAACTTTCTGTCTAAAAATATTTAAATGGATCAATATTTAAAATTGAAGTGACATTCCATGTTTTTTCATACTATGTAGAAGTTCAAATCTTTCATTATAATTTAGAATATTTTAATAAATATTTAAATCTGTTAGTTTCATTTCATTTTTCAAAGAGCATTATTTACTGTAAAGGTACATGGAATCAATAAACTCTAAAAAAATACTGACTGCATATTTTTTCAGTTCGTTTCAGTAAGCTGCAATAGCTCCACTTGTTCGTTTACAATTTATATATTAACGTTAAAATTTTTACCAAAGTGTTGAATTTCAATTAAGAAAAACATTACAATAAATGATATGATTTTATTAAGGATTTTCCTTCTGTGCATAACGTTTTCCTGCCTCTACAGTTATACTATTACTGAAATTTCTAACCACGTAATAAATTATTTGCTAAAAACTATGAGAATCTATCGTGTCTCGATAATTTTGTTCGATGTAAAAAATTATTCTTTTCTATCAACGTCAATGATCCAAAGTATTATAAAGGAATTTTCAACGTTGATAATAAACACAAAAAATATGACGTGTGATTTGAAACGTGAAGAGAATACAAATAAAACAAATGTAAATTTTTTTGAAATATCTGAACGACAAGTTTTAAGAATTGTTTTTATAGATGATTCAAAATTACAATCTATTGAATCACAATTCATGCATCTCATGCAATATTTGCCAAATTATGCAAGTATTGGCCCTCGACCAGAAATACTTATATTTTTAGTGAACTGTAAAAGCTATACGTCAGTAATAGAAGAATTTTTAAAAAATATCTGGACAAAAAAATTTTTGCAGGTTACGGTTATTTCAATTTTAACAAAAGAATCACTACGATTATTGAATATTTTTAGTTTTGATAATTTAAAAGTTACTATTAAGCAATACAATCCCTTTACAAAACATTACGATACAGACTATAATTTTACTGAAACCCAATTATTTCGTGATAAGTTAAAGAATTTACGTCAGTACGTATTAAATACCTATGCGATAAAATTAGTACCACATGTTCTATTTAAAAAGGGAGAAAAATTTCATCCGCGTAATTTAAATTGGGCCTGTGGTACGGATTTACTTATAACTCAAACATTGATGGAACTCATGAATTTTTCTGTAAATGTTATTAACGATATTTCAAAAGATTATATTTTTGACCAACGTCAAGATGCACTAGCGAATGAATTAATTGACTTTGAAGTTACTTTTCGTCTCGTAAGAAATTTCAAAGAAGCTATTACTGCAACAGTGTTTGTTCCAAAACGATATGTTTATAATCTATTAGTAAAACAACACGGTACTACCAAGGTGCAAATGCAATGGAATATATTCCACATGATTTCTATAATAGTAATTATTATTGTAATCACGACAATATTTAATCACTTACATATTACGATAATAACTTTTGTACATGTTTTAATGTGTTTCGTATATTAATGGGTTACTCGAAGCCATTAAAACCACGGCGACTTTTTCATAAATTATTGTTTATGTATTTGATTGCTGTATCGATACTATTCTCATCTGAAATTTTACAAGAAATATTTTGTCTCGTTTATACACACAATGAATTTGTGGATTTAAGTACAATTCAAAAAGTTATAGACTTGAACAAAACTTTCATTACAAATGCCGAATCTATCAAACAAATCGAGTATCGTGATGCAACGACATTTATTAAAGTAAAATCAATTCAAGATGTAGAGAAGAATTCAACCAAATTTGAAGAAGAATGTATAGTGGGATTGATTGAATCATCTATTGATTTATGCACTTATGAAAATTTAGAAGCTTATTTTTATACACGTTTGTATAATAAGAAAATCACAGATGGATCTATTGTAAGTTATGCGACTGGACCTATTTCGGCAAGTCAATATAGGACGATGCATCTTTCAAAACATTCGCCATACGCTAAAAAATTTAATGTAATTTTGTCGAGAATGTTTCAAGCCGGTTTGTTTAACTACGCTTTCGATGTAAGCATAAGAGAATGGATATTTAACGAAAAACCAAAATTTATTGATAAAGTATATGCTATTTACGAAAAGTATAAGATACATTCCGTAGATATTAAAAGAAAAGCAGCTAACAAGGTTACAAGTCATAAGAAGTACAAAACACGAGAAACTCGATATACGAACTTGATTTACACTTACATTGCTGGATGTGTGATTGCTACTATAATATTCTTATTTGAGTTAGTGTTCAATTGGTTTAAGAATCTCAAACAAACAACCCGTATAACCTACTTCTAATGAAGAGCTTGAAATTCTGGATTGCACTTGGCACATTTTGATTTTAAAATATAGTCAAATGTACTTATTTTTCAATTGTCTTAGAATAAGTGCTGTTTAGAAATAATTGGATAATTGACAAAGCCTGCAATAAAATTTTATTTAAAATACCATATGTTACACAGTTTCTGTAATTTTGGTTATTTTTATGTGACACTTAAATTATGCGAATTATCAATAAATAATTAAACGAAAATAGAATTGTTATTCATTTTTTACAACAAAAATAATAGTTTTAGATTGATGATCTTGCATGTACGTTTTTTCTGCTCGCTTCGTTTGCGTCACAATCCATAATGTTTGAATAACAACACATTTTTAGAAAATTTTCATTTTCAATTACTTTAATTACTCGCACGTAAAGGGTTAAAGTCGAGCATACGAAACCTCAATCCATGAGCTCTTAATTCTCAAGCGCAAAGTCAATTTTGCTAACAGGATGTGCGCGGCAAACAAGCGAGCGAAAGTGCAAATTCCGACAGAAGACTCAAATCAATCAGAAAGTTCGTCCGAGCCGCCCCGGCCGCAGAGTGTGGTCGAGTAAAGCCGGCGATATCTGCTCTCTTTTCTCATTTATTTTTCCGCCAGCAACAAAAGTTACTCGCAGCACCACCCCTCCCAACAGTCGTCGCTCCCACGAGCTCGCAGCTGCATTGCCACCGTCAGCATCAGCTGGAAGAGTCGGTCTTTTCCGCGCACCACAAGCCGTATATAGATAGGGCTCTTGGTCGAACGGTGGGGCTGGGGCTAATCTGAAATTGCTAATTCCGGACGGCTAATTCAATTAAGAGATCAGCCGCTGTGGTGATACCCCCTGCCTCTCCATAGCCCCTCCCTTTCCAGCATCATCCTTTCACGGCGCATCCGAGCGAACGAACGGACGGTTCTCCTTCCGAGGCCACGAGCGATTCGGTGCTCGGACGATGCGCGCCCGGATCCGGGCATGTGAAATTTGATGCGCGCGCGGCCCGTGATGTGCTGACGACGGCCGTCGAACGACCTGCTGCAGCTACCGTGACTCCGCTCGTCGACTCGTCACAGAGAATAATCGCGAGCCGGACTTTATAACTCATTGAGATTCCTATGTTCGCATAGCCCCTCTATTCACCCTCGTTTCCACGCTTTACGGCCGAGCTTAACGTTGAGCTTGCGCGCGCTCGGCGCCGTGTTTGCGCTCTCTCCGTTGAATTTCTGCAATCGAATGTTCAGAGAAATTGAAGAGTGAAATGCGTGCTTGTTGATGAAAAGCCGCGATTTGTTTTCAGCCATATCGAGTGTGTGCTTGACGAGTCGAAAGTAAGTTGTGTTGGACTCGAGTGCAATGCTATTGTCGTCATAATCCAAGCGTACGAGAGAATATAAATGATGTAATGATATAATACAATTCAAATTGTTTTGTCCATGTTTCATTGCACGCGTCATTTCGTTTAATCATTAGTTAAATTACACTTTTATTTTTCAAAAATGTTACTAGATTGTTCACTCTCTATTACAAAATTAAAAAGTCTTGTTAAGTTGAATTTGCCGAGTTGAAAATATCGCAGTTTAAATCTCTCTCTTAACCCATCACTTCGACAAATTAATCAAACCGATCGTTCAAATTAAATCCATTCCAACGTTTTATTCGCTTAAATCGAGCAAAAAGTATACTCACCCGAAACAAAAGCTCACGAATACAAATAGTCCTTTGACAAGTTACAATTGAAATCCCAGAAGTTGAAGTCCATCTCCCTTACAGCAACATCCAATCCCCTTCAGCATTGTAATTATCCCTCTTTCATTTGCCTTAATCCGTGTAAAATAACAATATTTCTCCTATCTCAATCCTCGACTTCTACTGGCTCTCGGCGGCAGTGCAGTACTCCAGTCCGGCGACAATCTCGGCTCGTTAAAAAAGTTTCGATTAAAATAAATCCTTTTAAGCGAGAGAGGAAAAAGGGAACGCGTGCAAGGACTCACGCTTTAGCTTCTCGCGCGCTCGATTTGGGCCGGTCTCCGGAAGAATTGGAAGAAAAGAGATTCTCTGCCAGGGGAGGAGGGGGGCGATGACTCGCGCGAGACGTTTCTTTACAGGAGAAAAATCTAATTAGAAGTGGATTAAATTTTAATGAGTCGCCTCCACGGCCACCTGGAGAAGACGTGGATCTATATACACCCTTGTCTTGTTGCCCTCCCTT
Source organism: Anagyrus pseudococci (assembly GCA_030522585.1). NCBI lineage: Eukaryota > Metazoa > Arthropoda > Insecta > Hymenoptera > Encyrtidae > Anagyrus > Anagyrus pseudococci. The sequence continues at coordinate 40,553 of JAPYYQ010000374.1, forward strand.
GTATTGTCTTGCGTTTACCGCCGAAAAAAGACGGAATGGTTTTTCATTTAATTACAAATCTACGTCTTTGATGCTCTTTCTATACGCAGCCTGCGTAAACATATCCCTTTAAATCACTTTTTTGGTCCTATTAATTTTTACATACGAAAATCAGCTTTGACAAATGGCAAGATATTTATCGCGAGTCTTGACAGCAGAAGAATTAACAAAGGAAAAAGGATCAAGTATCAATATCCAATACCGCCTCGTAGCAGCCCTCTCAACCGTTATAATACCGGTGTACAGGTTGGAGTAGGGAAAGAATAAGCGCGGCAGAACGAGCAGTGTCGCACAAAGCTCGTTTTTAATAGTCCAGTAAGAGCCTACGCGTGGGGGGTGGCGCGAGTCAGTATTACCTTACCCGCGATCGGAGGGAAGGGAACGCGCCTCTTTGAAAACCATTGAAATTAAACGCCCGGTTTACCTTACACAATGATTAATACGCAGGCGCCTACCGCCCCTCAAACGAGTCCTTTGTCGCTCTCCCTCTTTCTCTCACCATCTCTTTCTTTGTTGAACCAAGACGCGCACTGCGCCTCCAACTTAATAATCCAGACTGCGCGCTATTACTTTGCTCACGCCTACCGAGCATTGGGGAGCTTTTTGATTCTTCTCACTCCCGTTCTATTTTGGAGTCCCTTTTTCGACTGTCTTGTTAAGTTGTCTGACGCGCTTACTCACTTCCAAAGATTTTTAAGCTTGATGGAAATCGACGTTAATGAAGACGTTGTCGCGTTTGTCTCTTTTTGCTTATTATTTGTTTTTTTTTTGTTTTTGAGGTTTGTTGTATACTTTCATAATGTATTTTATTAGTATCATTTTAAAGTTTGAAAAATGTCTTAATTCTATTAGACAAATTACTCATGGCTCAATATAATAATGACATTTGAATAATTCACTAAATATCTGTTTATTGAAAAAAAAATTTTCCTATAGTTATGACATTTTAGCAGATATCAAAATGCAAATATCAATTCGTGTATATGTAAAATGCCGAGAGAAGATAGTCGTTTTCTCCGTTCGTTTATCAAGTTATCATCAAGTTGTCGAGAACTAGTTTCGCCGTATCTCACGACCACGTCTTAGGAAATTACGCCGGTTGTTAAGAAGTTAAGTTTATGCAAACTTTAAACCAGGGGAGAGGATAACGTCCCTTGGGCCGCTTTCGTTCATTATTTTTATTTCCCTCTCTCGCAAGGATTAAGACTGCACTTATTTCTATCTCTGGTCGTAAACTCACCTCATTTACGCTTGACGTGCTTGGAAAATGGCCGATAAAAATGAGATTTTCGCTTAAGAGACAACGGTGAGGATCGTATATTTATTTTTAAAGGAATCATCCTTGAGTTAATCTCAGCTACACGGTGCGCCCTTAGATACGTACTCATTTCAAAATAATTAATAAGCAATTTTCAAGGTACCAGGTAATTGAAATTAATTTTTAATAACGAATTTCACGGGCACTTAAAATTTCAATAATTTTAGCTTGCACGCATAATATCGATTTCTTTCTATTAAAATCTGCATTAAACATTACTTTTCGCTTCTTTTGAAAATTGTTCCTCTACGAAATTAAAATAGTTGCGCTGATAGTAGCTAAGAATCCCTCTTTAATATTTCAAGTTGAAAATCGAACGCGCGTACACATACGAAATAAATTCAATAAAAACAATTCAATTGAAGCTGATAATCAAGCAGCTTTTAATACCCAAACGCTAGAGCGAACAGGAGGAGGTGCGCGCGCGCTCGCGGAGCTCTGTGATAAATTAATTTTCGCTGGGGCAAAACTTTATCTCGTTCACGGCCGAATAATTCGCAAATCTGGACGCGAGCAAAATCTACCCCCCTTCCCACTAACAGCTCTCTCAGCCCCTCGAAAAATATCATCGTCGCAGCCCGTGCGATCACAGATTGTGCGAGCGCTCGCTCTTGTGTGCGTGTGTACTAGGCATGGGTATGTGTGGACGGTCGGTCGATTTCACCTGACCGCGTTTCCGGTCGAGGCGCGACGTGGTTTGACCTGGGCTCTTCTCGTTATCGGGTTGCGTCGTCCGAAACGTACGGCCACGGGGCCCGAGCTTTCCTCGTAGAGCCGAGAAAGCTCTCTCGCGAGGAAAATCCAGCCTTAGTCTAGCGGCTCTAAAGGGAAAGGGGGAGAGGAGTATACGAGGATGGGGGTGGCTAGGCTGCAGAGATATCTGGGTCAGGTCGATTTCACGTAGGAGAGATGTTATGGCTCGCTCTAGCTCCCTTACCCCTTCTCCGGCTGCCGTAAAACGTCTTATTCGAAATGTATTCGAGGAGGGTTATTACGAGAGTGCTCGGGGATAAATTTGAATCTGAATATTTTAGGGCCTTCATCCGTTGGGCCGTCGAGCGTGTATGCGCTGTATCATTGCGCGCTGAATTGATGGACAACGTTGCCTCGATCTCTCTTTCTCCGAGTTATTGTACTAAATCGTATTGAATCCTTCCGAGCTTTTTTTGTATACGTGCACTTGGAAGAGGATATTTTTATTGTCAGGGACATTTAGTGGAGTCCCGTACGTGGTTCGAACTTCGAAACAGGCCGGTATAATCCCCGGGACGCTCTCGGTTGCCTGAAATTGGCAAAGAGACAACTACGTTTTCTTTACCCGAATAGAAGCTCATTATTAATGCCTCGGACGTATACGTCGTTCTGCTTTATACCCCAGCGACGTTAAATTATTTTATTGCCTATTCTTCAAACTTTAAAATTCCAATCGAATCTACATCATTCCTATTAACCCTATAAATTTTGAGCAAATTTTTTTTAAATATCTATTTTTTGAATTATACGGTATTTATCATTCTCCCTTTGGATTATCAAAATTTTCGATCAGTACGTCTCATCTGGCCGCTTGTTTTAGCTGCATCCACGGTAACCGGAGTATAAGCGGTGGGACACGCACGATAATCCAGCCGAACAGCAGAGAGCCGTAACGATCAATTAAAGCCTCACACCTCGAGAGTGTGAGTGAGAGAGAGAGAGCGAGAGAGCGAGAGAGAGAGAGAGAGAGAGAGAGAGAGAGAGAGAGAGAATTCACGTCGGGCACTGCGGCAGTGGTTCTCCCCATATTTCCCGGGCCTCGGTCTGGCTCTAGCCACCGTCCCCCAACTTCCCTATCAAAGATTCAGGAGGCCCGACGCTTGTCTACCAGCCCCGCAATTCCTGGATTCCCGAGTTGCGCTCCCACGGTATCTGCGTCAGACTCCCTTCGACTCCTCGTCCTTTCCAGCTTTTCTCCCCATCCTGCTTTTCTAGATTGCCGCGGGCTCGTTACTCTTTCGGACTTTACCTGATAACGGATCGGCCAAGCTATTTATCTTGGGTGAATGGGTGGAGGTGACGATCTCTAGTCGCGAGTCTGAGCGTTGAGACCGATTCTTTTTGGAAAATTTGTAAATCACTTTTTTAGAGGATTTCGCAGGCTGGATTATTGATGGGTATAATTTTATTTTCATCTCTCTTTTGTTATTTTGATAAAACAGAAAGTTTAAACGAAACGATTCGAAATGTATTTAGTTGATATAATTTTTATCCCAATAATATTATCAATTTTCGAAAATGAATTACTCGCAGTTTGCAGAACAGAATTGAATAAAATGTCCAATTAGGATAATCATATTATCAAAACAACAAGTATAAAGCAGCGACTACGGTCTCGATCCCCCGCGCCAATCCATATCAATTAGACGCTAACGCAACTAACAACTTTCCGGCCGCGCGCACGTATAATTCGCGCGAGCACAAGCTCGGAATTTCAAATTTATAATTCAAAACATTGTCGGGAGCTAAACGCTGTGCGCAGGACGAAGAGCGAGAAAGAGCGAACCTCGTAATCGAGGTAAAGGGTGGCAAGGTATGAGGGAAGAGAGCCAGCTGTACCCTCGAGTAAGTGCACATACAGCGCTTGCAGAGGTATGCGCGCATAAATACGTAAGCGCGTTGCAGGCCAAGACGGCAAAAGCAGACCGCTCGCTCTCACTCTCTTGCTCGCGCGTGCGCGGCGAAACCGCAGTCATGATTTCGTAATCGGCCGAACTCGATACTCCTGGGGGCAGCGGCGGCTGCGATCATGCACGCACGATAATCTCGGGCTTAATCTTCGGACCCACACCTATATCGACCTGACTGACGTGCTGGGCTCTCTTGCTCGATTTTCTCGTCTTATGCGCACTTGCTCCCCTTCCCCGTTTTATATACCCTTGGCCCTTTCCGCGCGATAAGGCCGTTACCGCCGCTGAAGAATTCAAAGTGCGTGAACCCCACGCTATGGGTTAGCTGCTATATACATGCATATACATAAGAGGAGGCTAGTATTAAGCACCCCTCGTTCTTTAAATCGACGCTGAATAATTTTGATTTATCGCCCGGGCGCGTAGTCTGACTCGACCCGCCGGCTGTAAGTTGTGTACTGTTCGATCGGCTAATACTCATCGAAATGGGTTATCGTTAAAGTCGCGCCAAGTGTTTACCTCGAGGGAAAATAAAAATATTTCATTGCACGAGCATATCTTCATCCAAGCCTACGAATAAAAAAAAAATTAACGTACAAGCCGTAGCTTTATCAATTTCACAATAATGATGCCCTTGGATAACAAATGCCAAAGGTCGTAACTAAGCGATCCGCGTACATATACTCCTTGAAAAAAAAAACCCTACATATAAGCAAGTAATCGATTCCAAACTGCTCGGCACTTCGGTTTCGCCTAGGGTGCAAGAAAGAAGACGCGGAAGGTGTATGGGGATCCATGTCGCAAAGATCCCTGGGGGCTCGCTTGCCGTGGCTTGTAATTATCGTGTGCGCTATCAGGCCGTGTGCATAACTTACGCCGGCGCGCGCACGGCTTTGCGTGGGTGGTCGCATAGAAGCCGCGAGTCGAGGCGCGAGTACATCAGCCGCTCGTGTGCCAACAGGCCTCGAGCCGCGCGAGTACATCGCTTTTCCCTCCTTTCTGCCCCTGTACTTATATGCGTCGGGACACCCGGCTCCGCCTTAATTTATTGGAGTGCACCTCTTGCCCCCTACCATCGCCACAACTCCTTTCCTTCTCTTGGATTCGTTTTCCTTTGGCCAAGGTCGCGCACGCGAGAACCGCGGGATTTACGAGATGCATGATGCGCTGCTGTGGCTCGGTGTATCTTTTGCTTATCTTTCGCTGCTTTTGGTTTTTGGTTTCGTACGGAGTCTCTTGTTAACAAATTATTCACAAAGACGTGAACAGTAAAGTTGTTTCTTATAGTTATTTTTTAATGGTCACGGGTTTATGTACCTATCGCTCAAATAACAAAGACGTAAAAAAGTGGTCAGTTAGGAGGAAGCCGAAAGTAAAATTTAGCAGGAGCTTTCGACATTGCCTCGAGAGGTCCAATCTTGATCGGAACTAACTGCGCAGCCTGTGCGGTGCAATGGGTACAACCCTATGCTCCCTTTCTCTACCAATGCAACGTCATCAAGATAAAAGAGGGCAAGAAAAAGCGAGCGGTCCACACCGAATTACCAGTACGACGAATTAACGGGGCCCGGGAGCTTCAAGATTAAAGAGACGCGCAGCCCAGTGAGAGAAAGAGATCGGCTCTGCCCAATTACTTGCCGAAAAAGGTGCCGAGCTACCTCCCTTTCTCTGGCTTATCTGACGGGGGCTAGCCCTGGACGTGATAAGGAACTGCGAAAGTATATACGGTGAATCGTTCTCTTTCGATTTACAAGCGTCTCTCCCTCCTTCCCCTAAAGTTTTTCACCTCATTCCTGTACGTATTCCTTCGTTTTTATCACCTGAAAGTTTTGTTTATAGAAAGGCTATATTTGATCTTTTTAGGGAGTTTTAATTTTGTTGTGAATCGATTATTGCTTTTCTGAACTTTAACTTGAACCCTGCGTGTCTAGTGATTACTCTGGGAGAGGTTATTAATTCTTTCTCGTTTTGCTCAGTCCGGCAAATTTTCAATTAAATTTTTAATAAGTGAGAGATGCTCTTTTTTCGGGTAAACAATTTATTTATTTTTTTTGTTTGCTTAGTTTTTAAAGGTGGAATTATTTATCATGCTTAATTATGAAATTTAATTACAAAAGTTTGGCAAGGGATCTGAAATTTGAGAAAGAATTAAAAATTTATCAACATTCGTATTTTATTTTTACAATTAATAACCTTTACGTCAAATTTAGAGGTACGACATTTTTGTCAAAAAATATAAAGTTTGTTCGGGCAAACATTGTTAGCGTTTGGTCACGTAATTAAATTTTACAAACGACCGTGACATTTCGCATGAAGCTTTGTCGTTTGTACTTTTTGTTGTCATAATACTAATTTTTACCATAAATCATATTAAAAATTTGATCAAAGTTTAAAAAAATTACATTTCTAAATAAAATATTGCTTTTTGTTTCAGGTACGTACAATTTTCATTGTTATATTTCTTCATATTCAACGTTTCTGTAAGTAACGCTGTGTGCAATAAAATAAAATTAAACATTATTTTAAATTAAATATATCTTAGCAGATTTTTTAAAATTTAAACGTTGAACAGTCTGCAATACTTTTTACCTGCTCTACACATAACTTTACCTCCAAATGGACCGTAGAGACGTGCCAAACGATGGTATACGAGAGGCCGTAAGCATCAGCGGCTCTAGGCTCTCTATTATTTCTTATTTCGTACCGATGGAGAAAAGAAAAGCAAATATGCTCCAAGGCGCTTTGGGGAATCGACGGGCGATGAGTGTCGAGCGAGTTATGCATTTTGCGAAAAAGGTAGAAAATAAAGTAAAGAAAGAATTTGCACGTTTGAATGTCGGGTTTGAAAGTTTACGTTTACGAGCACATAAACGGCCAAAAGCTGTAAAAGATCTTTTGACACTCGCATCGTTATGGAAACTCCGAGACGACGATGTCCTTAATGATCATTGCTAGAGAGCATATCAATAGGTAAGAAAATGCTATTGAACATCGTTGCGTCTCCGTAAGGTAGCTAGGCTATCTACAAGGCATTAAACTTGACGTGCATGTACAACGACAAGTCGCTTTCTCGCGAGCGCCTCGTAAAACGATGCGCACCAAAAGTCTCGTGTTGACCCATTACACCGATGCGAGACAACGTGAATTATTGTGAACGTTAGAGAGCGAGTGCACGTGCTTGGTTAAATTGCAGAGCAACGTGAGGCAGAACTGGACGTCTTGACAGCAGCTATCCGCATTTCTTGTAATATCGATTTATGTTTTTCCATCTTTCATATTTCTGTTCACTTGTCGCGAACTTGAAATGTAAATACCTCGTTTAAATTTAGTCTTCCATTTGGAAAATGTTACATCTAGAGTAAAATACGAAATTATAATAATGGAAGCCTAATGATAAGTAAAAACGATCACCGCTCTTTGAGCAAAGTCTTCTTGCATCATGTCAGCCCTTATCGTCATAAACCTTTCCATTAGCTACCGCCAAAGCTCCAAATGATCTTGCATTCTCGCGCATCCACTTATTCATCCACACAATAGAATACGTATTTGCAAGAGATCGGGATGAGTCGTTTTCGCCGAGAAAGCCTCCTTTTCCCCTTGCGCAACGGAGAGGATTTCGGGAGCTGCGACTGAGAGCGGAGAACGAATCACCAGCATTAATCAACATCAGAAATGAGGCATGTGAGCGATGGGACTCAACCGAAAAGCAAGTCGTTTGAGACGGTGATTTGTTGGACTGTACGTAGGTCTGTGTGTGTGAGAGAGACCTTCGTTCCTTGGAACATCTTTCATCAGCTGCTTTTGCCGTTTTCGCTGAGTAATCGGAGGCAAAAGCCAAGCGTTCCGGCTCCTAATTGTTTCATAAGAGCACTAATTTGCTAGAAGAGGGGTGCAAGTAAGTGGTGTTTCTTGTTTGGAAAACAGCTGACGCGACTTTCTCTTGGATCTAATATTTCAAACCCTTTTTTATAGGCACTTAATTCGTCTCTTTGGCACACGCGCAAATACATAAAAAGTTTCAATCCGATCTGATATAGTCCATAGATAAATAAACCTCTAGCATCTGAAAAGATTCGGCTAGATAAATGGAACTCTTACTGTCTCATCTGGAATAAACCGAAATCAAATTCTCGGTACGGCACAAACAAAACTATTAAGCTTTATCCAGTACAAGCCGGTTAATTAACTAGCTTTTACTCTACCAAGCCTTGCTTTTCTTTTCAGTTTAACTAAATAACCGAACAACCATCTCGTCTTTCATTTACAGACGAAAAAATTTCATTTTTTTCTTCAAACAACCTGCAACGAGAAGGTGGTTATCCACTCAATGGTCCTTTTGGACCACTTGGCCAAGTGGCATTGTAGGAGTTGGGCGTATCGGGCGCGGCACTCGCGATATGAAATACTACTGGCATAGGAAGAGGCGCCGATCGCCCCTAGTAGATCTAGCGCCGAGACGCTAGACTCCCGAACAAGACGGGGCGGACACGCTTGTGCGACGTAAATCGACGTGTACTTACCAAATTGCTTCCAAAGAGCTCTTCCAGCCTCTCGTTTCCCTCTCTTTCCCCCTATACTTTGTCTTATTCGCCTTCTCGTTTGTCTGTTCGATTTAGCTGAAGCTCCTAACTTCATTTCTCAATAGCGACTTCTTATTTTCACAAATGTGTACGCTTTCCACTGCGGGGGTAAAGATTGTGTCAATATGACGGAATTTAACAAATCGATAATGATGTTGTTCGCGACACACGATTCGGCAAAATTGTTTAAACGTACGTTAAATAATTCAAAATTTGTTTAAAAAATACTTGGCAATCAATTATTCAAAGATGCGTGGAAAAAAATAGTTTACGTCAAACCGTACTCAATATAGAAGAGACAAACCACGAGATCGTAGAAACAGCCGGGCTCTTTCAACCCCTTTACTCCGTCCGAGCCGAACTTTGAGCAAACGACATCGAAGGCGAACCTGGTGACCGCTCCAGTAAATATTGAACTGTCGGCAAATATCGGGCTTACGAACACGAGCTCACCGGCCAGATGCACAGGCGGTGGGCTTGACTTTTTCATCGTGGTTTGAAAAATCGACTTATTGTGTGCAGTCGGCAATGTCCTCTGCAGACCACGTGCGCGAACTTTTTCTTATGTCTCGCATATATAGAAGTGAAGCGTAATTCGTTATGATAGAACTGAAAGTTGTTCTTGTTTTATTTGTCGTTTTGCTTAATCAAATTTCCGATGATGGCTTATGCATCATTTGTGGGGACGTTTCTTTTAAAGTTATCAGGATTATCGATAGGGTAAATGATTAAGTGATGTTTTTGAAAAATATCCTGAATTTTTAAATGAAATCGTATTATTCCAATTCAGTCATCAAGTTAAATTCGTCATTCATCTTCGCAAATATGAATGAATTACCTCATTTCTACTAATGATGCTAAGGGGTATAATTATCCAGTTTAAGTACACGTTTACATGTCCAGTAGATCATACAACTTTCCTTGCATTTCAAAGGATGAAAAATTATCATTACTCGCTAAAATTTCACGAAAATTCATCAAAAACCGAGCTAACTTTTAATTGCCTATATCGTTCAAAAGAAATCAAACGTAATAGAGGGCTATAAAAAAGGAGAGCTTCGAGAGGCAGGAACAAAGACCCTAAAATTTCACGCGATTCGTCCAAAGCTCGATATATAATTAATTCAAACGACTCAAACACACGTACACATCAAAAGTAAAAGGCTGAAAAGGCGACATCAAGGGGCGCTTGCCAACGGTCCCGGCACAGCTGGAATGCCACGCACGAGGCAGCTTTGAAATGACGGCATTCCAGAGTCGCGCGATACTTCGAAACCAAGGATGCTTTATTAAATAGGAATTTAATTGTTCGTTCTTGTCTCCTACCAACGCTTCACCGAAGGCCTTTATTATATCTTTATCAATGAATTTTCAAAAAAATTCTATTTAGACAGACTCACGAATCGAAATTTTCGTCAAGATAATTTTATTTACAGTGTTATTTAAACTTTTAACTAGTAATAAATTTTTATCCTAAGCTATTGTGACATTGTTACAAAAATTAATATCTTCAGGTTCCTTGTCAAACCATTAGGAGAACACTCGATATAAAAAAGCAATTTTGTTACAAAGCAGCTTCCAAAGCAAATCATTCGGGAAGCGTACACCATCGACCCATTTTCTAGTGAAGGAAAATCACCTCTAATTAGGATCTCCTTTAAGAGCTAAGAAGCTACAACAAAGTAATAGGCGTTAACAATTTGTCGGACACGCCCGTAACGACCTTTCGTTGATCCAAAATTTACTTTTCCCTGATAAGACTTGGTTTTTTTTTACGTCGGATCTAACAATGTCGAGTGAGCCTTTATCAACTGCGGAGCATCTATTTTTCTCGTTTCTTCACCTTCTTCCCCTTCGCGCTCGGTCGTTTTATTTGCTGTTTTTCCTCGTAAAAAATTTAATGGCAGAGTGAAATTAATTTCGTTGCGTACAGCCTGACACGTCCAACTGCTCTGGTCTCTCTCTCTCTCTCTCTCTCTCTCTCTCTCTCTCTAAGCTCTCTTTATCGTCGTCTCGAGTAGGTGCGACGCTTCGTTTTTTTTATTCTCATTCTTATAATAATAAGAGTTCGCCGATCTACGTTGGATTTTTTCTTCGAGAGCGTTCGATGACTGCTGCCGTCTCGCAGGTTAAAGTCGACGGAGAGCGGCACTTGAGAGTCATAGCTATTGCGCCAGATGCTCAGGACTATTCTGAAGGAAAGAATTTAGCGCGAGTGATTGAAAAACGCTGATATTGTCGGAACGTAAAATCTGTTTCGATTGCTTGTTGTTTATTTAATTAGCAAATTAAATAAACAATGGTTCCTGATTTTGCTTTTTTAATCATCTAAAAATTGGCATTTCAAATTTTAAAGTGTAAATTTCTATGTAATGTTATATTCAATTAGTATAGCATTAGATAACGCAACGAACGTTTATTTTTCATCTTTTTCCCCGTTTACTACATCCTTAGCGTGAAAATCATGTCGAAGAGGAGCGATAAAGCGACCTTTTTCCCCCCTCGTCCCATTGTTACCTCTGCGCTAATAGCACCGACGAAAAGAAGTAGATAAATAGCCGCTCGCTCGCGCGAGATCCCTTTGTTTTCTCCCCCGCATTCTCTGAAATAAAAGCCATAACTTGCGCCACTCCTCGCTCGACAGTAGTTTCGCCTGAGATCACGAGTGGATCTCGTTGGCGCTTGATCAAATTTTGGCACAACTACTTGCTTCGTAATGTTCCTTTCATTTTCTTCGACTTTTATTCGAAATAAAGATTGTACTTGAGAAAATAATTAAAACTAACGCTAATGTTTTCCTTCGACGTTTTTCCTGAATTAGCAAACTCGTGATCACAAATACGCAATAGTTATCGTTCGCGATATCAAGGAATCTCGTGAATTTCGCCTATTAGAGAAACCATTCCCAAAGTCGCAGCAACTGAAGGAGAAGACGATAGAAGAGACGAGGAGGATGAGGGGGGTGGATGGGTACGAGGTGCAATAAAATTCTAGAGCCCTGCTCGAGAGAGAGAGAGAGAGAGAGAGAGAGAGAGAGAGAGAGAGAGAGAGAGAGAGAGAGAGAGAGAGACACCGTGCAAAGGGCGAGAGCGCGCGCACGCCGGGGCGGTAAGTAACGCGCAGGAGACTCTGGGCGAAAATTAAGAGCCGACGATAAATCGCAAGCGAAGGGCTGCCGCGGGCTTGACGACCTCGCGAGAGCAGTAAAGCCGTGCGAGGGAAATAAGAGATAATAGCGCCGGGTGCTCGGTAGGGGAGGTAGCGAAACGCGAATTCTATAAGACGATAGTGCGCGTCCTTATCGTGCCGCTGACTCCGCTCTCTCCGCTCGACCATCGTTATCTCTAATGTCTCCACTTTCGTTCGGTTACACCCTGCTCTTTCCCCTCCCACAGCACCCCCTCGGTCCTCCGACTTTTTCCGGGGGATACGCGTTGGCCGCGTTCTGCACGGAGACCCGGTAACTGCTACGAATTAGGAGCGAGCGAAATTGTCGAGATCCAAAAACCATTAGGTGCTTATGTGTGACTACGCGGAAGTTGATATAACCTTCTGCACTTTATTTCGCTTTCACGTAACGCTTTGCGCGTAATCTTTCTGTGTTTCTTAAATATCTTGCTATCGGGATAAAAGGTATAGTGTCGACCACGGATTTGGAGTTTTGACACAGGCGAGAGAGTGTAATTAATCTTAATGAAGTAAGGGTAGATCGTGAAATTATTTCCAGACACATCTCGAATCCCCCCAATTAATTAACACTCGGGATTATCTCTAGGTGAAGGGAGAAAGAAAAAAAAACAATCGGCTCCGCGTCTCTGACCGTCAAGCGAAAAGTCAAACGAAAAGTCACGGGGAAGAAAGCGAGAATGCTCCGCGAAAGGTAGCCACGCGAAGGGGTAAGGAAAGAGGCCAGGGGATTCTAGCGATCCAGCTTGGCGCTGAAAGGCCAGGTCTAAATTACTGGAAGTGGGGAGTAGTAGAGATGAAAAAAGAAAGGAAGAGCCGCGTTGGGAGACGACGGCAAAGTCGTCGTCGTAGTAGAGGAGCGCCCCAGCAGAAGAAAGTCTCTTGGCTTTGTGGACTGCGGGCGAATTTCATTAACGGCGTCTCGCTTGCTCGTTCTCTCTCGTCTGCTCTTCAACCACTTGAAAGGTAGGAACGCACCGGGCATCTGTAGACGGATGTGCCAAAAGGGACTTACCCAGACGCTGCGGAGGTGAGCGGCCAGAAAATAAAAGCTGTCGCGCTTTACGCGCGACTGTGGCTGCGCACTCGACTTTGTGAGCTGGATAAATTGAGTGCCGATGTCGAGGAATCGTCCGGCGCTGTAGTTGCAATTGGCAAATGATTTCAGAGATCAACTGCTTTCTAGGTATTCATCTTTTTCAAGTTGTTATTGCTTATTTTTATAGTTGTCTAAATAATATATTTCTGTCGGCATAGTCTCTGTCCTTATACGGTTTTCTCAACTGATTGATAAGAATCTCTTTAGATCATGCAGTTCTTTCATGCGAATAATTTATCGATTACTAAATTTAACGAAGCACGAGTGTAATTCACAGATCGCTGAATCAAAGGATGAAAAGAGAAAAGTGCATTAAAAGTTTTGATGGGTAATGTCAGATATATCGACGCATAAAGTAGACGCTAGATTTTAACAACCGCCAATAAATCAGTGGCCCGCGCTCGGAAAAGAGAGAAAACCTCAGGAGCAGATGCAAGCGCGCGGGTACGGGTGACAGTTAGCCGGCGTCCAGCGGTGAAGACATTACGCGTATACGTCGCTAAAGAATCAAGCTACCCCCTTCTCTCCTTGAGCTATCTCCCCCCTCGTCATCCCGGGGCTGCATTTTACAGCCAACTGTAAAGGCGTCCGAGCGCTATTAATTTGTCCCGGACGCGGCTGCAAGTCCCTCGGCTAGCTTCCGCGGCATCCCCTTAATCGCCGGAGCAGCCCCCTATGCAAGCGCGGACATAAAACCGAACTGCCGAGGGCCGCTCTCGTAGACTATACGTACACGTATACCGCGCGAATATGCGAAGATTTTTCCCGAGATTCACGGAGACATTTACGTTTCGGCGCGCTTACGGCATCAGATTTTTTTTCTTCTTTCACCGCTCTCCCCCCACCCCCTCCCCTTTTTCCGTCTTTTTTTTTTAGTTTTGCTAAGCCCCCCCCCCCTCCGCAGTTTACCGGGATTTACGGGAGTGGCGTTTTAAACGTGGGAGCGGGCGGGCAGAGAAAGAGAGGGAAGGAAGGAGGAGGGCCTCTCGAGTAGAGGTGCGCGAGCTCCGTTAGAGAGGCTCCCGGGCATCATCGCTATGTGGAGAGCCTCCGCCCCGACAATCCTCTCGCGACTTCCAGCCCTTCCTCCTCTCTCTCCTTCTGCAGGTCGTGCTCTTTATTTTTTAACGACCAACGAAATATCATACGACCCTCTCTTTCGTTGGCTTATACACTCCAGAGGCTTGAGCGCTGATAAATCGGACGATTAAAAGTGCCACTTGGCTTCGCGGACTACTGCTAAGGCTGGAACGCGGAAGAGAGGCGGCCTACGGGAAATTTGACCTTGAACGCCACAATATCGAAGCGCATATGTCGTTTTTTTTCATATTGTTTTCTCTCTTATTCCTTCTCTTTCTCGAGTGCACGGATTTTTTTCTCCCCCGGCGCGCATCACGAGTCGGTGGTCCTGTAATTTTGCCCCCTTAGCGCCCTTACTTCGCTCGCTCTCCTCCTCTTTCTGCGAGCTATTGCGCCGGCATAAATCAAAAATATTGTTTTCTAGACGGTACGAGAGAGAGAGAGAGAGAGAGAGAGAGAGAGAGAGAGAGAGAGAGAGAGAGAGAGAGAGAGAGAGAGAGAGAGAAGAGACACTTTGCCTCTTCGCTCCCTCTATTACCCTTCGCTCTTTTGATCGCTCTTCTCTCTTCTCTACTCTCCTTCTTAATTTCGGTATTTATAGAACTGCGCATAAGTTATATGAGAAAAATTTTAAAATACAGTCGAAAAAATATAAAGGATAAATATCAAGTATTTTCTCTAGCCGTATATGATGCGAATTTAAAAAATATAGTCTAAAGGTATATGATTTGAAATTTATATGAAAATGTACATCGTCTTTGTAAATAATAATTAACAGCCACAGTCGTGCAGAACTCAAAACTCTGTATAAAAATCGGTTTTATCGTCGTTAGCTCTTCATAAATCAACACCAATATCAAGTCAACTTCATAAACGATCAACAAAAAATATCATTCGCGCACTATTTTTCCCAACCCTCAATTCCTATCTCATCAAATTCCTCGGCACAGCCTCTCCCATTTACCTTAGCTGACGAACGACCATTCCAAGGTATCTCAGGGGCAGCCCGCAACGCGGCTTGGTCGCTCAATTAATAACGGCCTAGCAACGCGTGCGCTCACGTCCTCGTAATAGCTGCTTAGGCCCGGCGTATATAAAATGATAAAGAGGCGAGCGGCGGAAGCAGCCGGCCAGCAAAATTGATACCATTAATCAGGCGTTAGCAGCAAGACTGATTTCGCGCTCTGAATAAATCAAGACGCGGCAGCTCACTTGGACGAGCGCGGCAATGATATCCCGCTCTCGTGAAATCGCTGCTGGCCTCTCGTTATACCTGCAAGCCCGCTTCAAGCTCCGTATATCGAGCGCACTCTGAACCTCGCCCCTACCCCCTCGACGCGCATTATTATCATTGCTGGGTTACCGGAGTACCGGCTTCTCGGGAGCCCTGGTCCTCTTAGTGCAACGCGCAAGCAGTTAACCGGCTTATGCGCCTGGCACATATAACCGCGTGGCCGTCGCCTGGCATTATACGAGCCTAGTGTCCTCGCATCCTCTCCTCGTGGGTTGGTGCGCGCTCGCTGATATCGTCGCATCCCGGGCAAGGCGCTCGAGCGTAAAAATTTGTACGGGCACTTTTACGCCGAGGGGCTCCAACGGTCTTTTGCTGTTCTTTGTGATTACAATGGGGCTTTGCGCGTTATTAAAAAATTTTCGACATTCTTGAGCCTTTGGTGGGTTTTAATTAAGGATGAAGGATGCGCAGGAATAACTTTGATCTAATTTAAAAAAATTCAAAATTATGTTGTTTTGACTATACAGATTATCAGTTTTTTGACGGTGTAAGGATTATAATGAGTTTGGTTGATAAAAATTAGTCCTGCGCGTATATATATTCAAGTGTGATTCGTTGTCGCGTTAAACAGGTTGGTTGAGCACGACATCGTCGAGTCTATTATGTACCGGGTGACCGGTTAGCTTGCACTTTGCCGAGTCCACAGCCAACGCTAAACTTTACTAGTTTCGAATTTCTTGCGGTCAAAGTCAAACCACTCTCATGCTTCTTGGTTATATGTATACGCTGCGCACCGACATCTCAATGCTTAATCGTCATAGATTTACTATCTCATTTCCAAACTCAAATCTCTTGTTTATCAAATCAAGGCAAATTTCAACGTAATTCAACGAGCCATCCGACGTAAAGTTATATTTTTCATATTTACAATCGAAACATCGCTCGAACCGTATCATAAATTTTCTTAATCTCAAACAGTTACCACATACTTTTTGATCCGTAGAGGAGACAATCCCGACCAGGCACATCCGACGAAATAACGCGTACTATCTCCATCCACATCGTCTAGCAATTTATCCTAGCCAAGATCAGCATAGCCTACGGTACCCAACAGCTTCACATACGCAGCACACAAGAGCTTGTTGTTGGAATTTCGAGGCGCACACAAGGCTCATTGTCCCTCAAGCGCGTATATAAATAAACAAATAAAGCCAAGCTCAGGGCTGCAGTAGGGTATATCGGCTTCCATCGACATTTTCCGCGCGCATCGCTAGCTCTTGCCCCATTAATAACCAGCCGAGGTGTACATACACCAAGTGTGCAGCAGGATCGGCTTACATCTCGCGTCATTAATTACGCGCATCATCTGCCCTCACGCCGAAGGTTCGCGCACAGCTAAGGTCAGATCTATAGTGAAAAATACGGAAGGACAAGGTATACGCTTGGCTGGAAATTTTCTGCGCTTGTTTTTGTTATGATGTATACCGATGCGTCGTTACAGCATTCGTGATTTTCTAAATGAAACAATATCGCAGCAGCTCGTTAATTAATGAAGGTATAATTTTGATGAGAATGAAGCTCGTTTGATCCTTGTCCCTCCCCCTTCTGTAAATGTAGTAAATCTAGCCCTAACGTAATGATCACGAGTAAATTAAATTGAGGGCCGCGTATGCCTCTCGCGAGCTTTATCGAGCATTTATTTAATTAAACAACGCTGTAATAATAAACAGCCTGTAATATATTGGGAGCGAGGGGTTCGTTTAATTATTCGACAGGCCAATCCCTGGGGCCTGCTGGATTCCTTTCAATTAACTGTATGACAACGCCTGCTTCTCTCTTGGCTTATTGATGTTTGATGGTGCAATATCCGATGGGCGAAGGTCACGGGCGCGTACGTGCGCGTGTACACACACCTGCCGAGCGTCAATCGCAGAAATTCATCTCGCCGCGGGCTACGGATGCGTGTGGCCAAGCATCAAACCTCGGAAATCTCGTGGCTTTAGATGACTTTGTATATACGATTGATATCAAATTCAAAGCTTCAGCGTCCCTTGTTTGTTTAGTTTGGAAAACGTAATTTTACTTTCTTTATTTTTTATTTTTTTTTATTTTTCAAAAGTGGTTGATGCTTTTTTCTCTGCTTCCTATAATTATCAGAAATAACAACGAAAATATTTATCCTTGCATTTTCCAACCTCTCAATAATTAAGTCGTCGATAAACCACCGCTGCCAGCAAAATTCCTAGTCGAAACCGGTCAAGTATGCGAGAGCGGCAGCCGGATCGAACCGTCGAGTGTCTGAAGCAAGTATATATAAGTACACGGCGGTGAAAGCTGTGGTCCTCGGCCAACGAGGTGGACGCTTGAGCGTATACGTGTGTATACGTATGAATCAAGTCGCGTGGGGGGTTGGCCACGTTGATAGAAGCAATAAAGTGCGGAGAGCGCCCGGACGAGAGAGCGACGTCGGGCTTGGGGCAGCACACGTATATACGCTTGACTAGTCGACGGGGGTATAGACCCTCCCGAGACTTATATTACACCGGCTGCGCTGCATGTGTGTATACTGGGTGGATGGGATAACGACACCTTCTGGAATTGGCCGAGGAGTGTTTAGGGAGACGAGGCTGCTCCTTCAACTCAACGAGCATACTTTCAGCTCTGATAAAGGAGTATTGTCAAAGATTAGCTCCGTTTGGGGATGTATGACAATTTATACCGATTTCGTGAAAAAAACGCGTTTATCGTGCGTTGTACCTTTTGCCATTCGGCGCTCGTTGGGGGACACAGCCTCACGTGCTGTCAACATGTTTATCGCGACCGCCGAATTGCTATAATAAACAAGTTGCGTTATTAGTTTAAGAACGTATGCGTTTATAGAAGCTGGCTCGTATTTATGGATTGCGGTTATTGGTTTTCTATGCCCCGTGGCTGTGTATGTGGATATTCGGTTTTTGTGCTTATGAGCAATAATTAAAGTTCGAACGAACGTTTCGTGTATACGACGAATTCCGCACTTTGGAATTTTCATTGTTTTTCAATTCATTCAAAGAGCCATGCATAAACTTTGATTATCAATATAGTATGGTTGGTGTGCCGCATGTCTGCTATCATAATTTACCGAAACTGGAAATAGGAAAAAAAATAACACATAAAGCTATAGGCATATTTGCCGTAGCCAGACTTATTTTTCTGATAGAAAAATCCTTCTCTGCCTCTATCTCGCGGCGAAATCAATTTCTAGGATGCGCATAAAATCCATCGAGTAAGTCATTACAGAAGCCCTGGGTAATTGGCAATTTTACGGAAATTTCATTCGATAAGGAACGTGTCAGCCCTACACAGCCCTCCATCCCGCATACACGTGCCCAACGAGCTAAGCCATAGCGAAGACCCAGAGAGCGTATATATACAGCGACGAGTCGGTGATATACCTGCCGGGCGCGTCTTGTATATCAATTAAGCGACGTCGGCGGCGTCCAATCGAGCCGCGGGGATCTTAAATTAAAGGCGTAATCCGCGCGCGTTCCCTCCCGCGGTGAGCGTATCTCTTGCGTCTCGCTCTCTCCCCCCCCCTCTCTCTTGGCTTACGCGGCCCGCGAGGTATTTGCCGTGGAGGCGGTGTGGTGAAAGGGGGTGCACGCGATGCGCCCCATGGCCCATATAATAAAAGCTCGGGCGCCGCTAACAATAAGTCAACTCTCGCGAGCGAGCGAGCTCTGGGCTGCGAGAATATTGCGGCTTTTTATTTACGAGGCTTGGGCAACGATAGCGGCGCCGCGATATTGAAACGCCGATCGACGATGAGCTCGTAATGTATGATTCCGTTGGGACACCCCCCCTCGACCACCGCTGTTGTATATGATTTTATTAACTTTGGCTCTGAGCGATCTTGTGGCTTTTAACAATGACGCGTTGTTTTGGAAAAATGTATTTTTATTTAATTAAAATTCAGTGCACTGTCAAGGGAAGAATGTTTATAGGGGAAAACAAATTTAACAAATTTGAAATATTAAATGAAGACAGTTTTCTTAAATCATGAAAAAGAAAAATTACAGGTTCAAGACGCTCGGGTCAATCCGAAATTCGTTGATAACTACAAATAGCGAATCGGAGAGACGATGGGGGCGCAGGGAATGCGGGTCAACGATAGCCAAGCCAGACGCGCGGATTTTGTCGACAAACGAGCGGTTAAGCGGTATAACGTACGAGTTCGCGCGAAGTTGGCTCTGCGCGCCATAAAGAAAGATTCATTACGACGATCGCTCCATTATCGAGGAAAGGGTGAGGGGGGGGGGGGTGGGGATGGAATATCGCACGGCTCTTACGTTATGGCTCTCAACGGCCGTTAACTTTGATAATGCGCTACTCGCAATTCCGAGGCGAAATTCACTGCAGTCGAATCGTTTAATTGAAATCGCCGGCGACGCTACTCTTGCGCGCGTATACATCGCTTCCTATCAATTGCTCGTTCTTTTCGACCAGACGCAGCTGATAAGTTTGCGCTGTTGCGCGCGGGGCTTTTTAATAGCTCCTAAATGATGATGGCATCGCGATTTGTATATGTATACGAGATACGCGTTATTTTATCGCCGTGAAATATTTATCGAGCAATGTATTCTTTTTTTGTTTAGCTGAATAATTTTGCAAATTGAATGATATTCTCCGTTGGATTTATCGCAATTATCGTCGCTTATTGTATGAAAACGCGGGAAAATTTTCTTTTTTCTCAAACGGAAAAATAAGGGAGAGAGAAGGAGGCAGGAGAGGAAAAATCAATCATGCAAAACGAAGAAAACTAGCGATTTCCTTTTCGCTAGAGCCAAAGCGTATGGATTTTACTTAAGAGCCGCGCTGGTGAAAGAGAAAGATAGAGGCGCATCAGCGAGCCGGCTGTATGCGCGATGCAGATGGAAGCACATCGAGAGTCGAGGGTAAAAAAGAAGTAGAGGAGTCGAGGCGAAAAAAGAGCAGAGCAAAAGAAAAAGGAAAGAAAGAAAGAAAGAAAGAGAGAAAGAAAGAAAGAAAGAAAGAGAGAAAGAAAGAAAGAAAGCGAGAGGAAGGCAGCGAGGCTTGGTATATAGTAAGGGAGGGTGGGTGGAAGAGAGAGAGAGGAGCGATAGATCGAGTATCGGGGAGTGCGCTGGAAGCTCGAGAAAGGATGGGCCGATGTTTCACACTCAATCTCCTGCCACTCTCCGGCAGCGAGGAGGCAGCAGCTCCGCTCTCCTCCCTCCCTCCTCTGCTTCTCCCTTCTATCTCTTTCCCTCTCCCGTCTTCTCCCTCCCTCTCGCTGGATATCTCTTGCAGAAAACCTTCTTTGCCCCGCGCATGCCTCTTCTTCCTTCCTCTTGCTTTCCCCCTTCTTTTTTTTATAGGTTTTACGTTACTTCTTCCTTCCGAGAGCTCGCTTCGCCTCTCCCCCCTCTTGCGTACCCTCCTCGTTTTTGCGCTCTTTGCCGTTCTGCAGCAGTAGCAGCACCCAGCAGCAGACGCGGCACTCTGGAATCCAAACGGATCATTTTCCGGCGCAGCTATTCCCTCCGGCCTTGGTTCCACACGTTTTTCCCCTCCGCGAAAGCCCCGTCGTAGCTGGAACCTTCCCGCCGTCTCCCCCCCCCCCACCGGCCCACCTCGTTTTTGAGGATAAATAATTAAACGGCCGGGCTTCGATGGCCTGATAGGGATGGGAATGAAACGGCAATTACTTTGCAAACTTGTGGCTCCTCGTAAGCGATTTGGGTTGGAGCCCGTTGGCGCCTCATTCTTTTCTCCTCCTTTTTTTGCGTGGTTAGCAAAATTGCTCGCCAAATTTTCGTTATTTCCATCCTACTGATTCGGAGGCTTCCTTTTATCTCGACGTTGTAAGATTCGATAATTATTCATTTTTTTATTTTAAATCTTCTAGGATTACGAATAAAATAAAACAATGGATTATACGTCTAAACAAAAATGCCTTTTTCGTCTTGAAATTTCAAAGCGTTTTTACGAATTCCCATATTACATGGTAGATAAGTCAAAACTCAACGATCCCGACGACAATACGGCTAAAAGCAAAAGTCCCATGGCTGTCTAGTGTCAGCAAACACAGAGAAAAGTTTAAATCGTCGGTACGTGATAGCTACCGAAGCGGCTTCCTCGCGTACAAAAACCACGCAATGCCCAACACGGAGAAAGAAAGAAAGAAAGAGAGAGAGAGAGAGAGAGAGAGAGAGAGAGAGAGAGAGAGAACGTGCGGTATCGCGGCGCGGATTGTCGAACGCCAGGCCAGACTCTTATTTTTCTCTCTTTTCTCTTCTCTTATTTCTTGCCTCGACTCTCCGCTGGCTTTTTCGCGTTTTTTTTCTCTCCTTATAATACACCAGCTGTTTCCCCACGGGCTCTCCGGAGGGAGAGACGCCGGTGGTGTGCTGGTAGTCCCCAACAGCTGACAAAGCAGTATTGAAATAAAATAAAGAGGATGATAAAGATGGAGATAAAGACAAAGGGGAAATAAAGTTGGAAAGTGAGAAAACACGGAGGGGAGGAGCGCACTCTGCTGCCGCTGCTCTTGGTAAAGAAACGAAAGGAGCCAGAATGCAAACGAGATATGCAGAGAGACGACAATGAAAGTTAAGAGCTGGACTTTGGACCAAGGAGTGCGAGAAGGGGCTTCCCAGAGAGAGACGCTGGTTTTAATTTTCTCCAGTACCGCTATTATTTTCTTTTTTACTCTTTTTTAGTACTTCGGGTCGCATACAGCTAAATTTATTTCTGATGGGTCTTCTAACAATAATTTATTAAACAATACCCACTTAGTTGACTGTCACATAAAATGAAGATGTCAGCTACCTTAAACATTAACGCATCAAAGAAATAAGTCTTGCTTGGTAAAAATTCTAAGCTAAGATATAAGGCTTGAAAGAGAATCGTAGCCTAGTATCGATTGTTCGCTGTAAAAACCGAAAAACTGTATATTCGCAGAAAGAAGTCGAGAAAGGAATAAGAAGAAGGGGTCGCAGATAAGAAAGTCGATCAGCAAGGAGTGTAGCGGTGCGTCGGAATCGAACGTGGCGATTCGCGTAATACAATCGAAACTTGCATTATCCCGTGGAGAAGGCGCAGACTTACGCGGGGGCTTCCTCTCGGCTATCCTTCTTTTTCCTCCCCGTTACAGGCCACTCGGGCTCCCGAGCACTCGTCTTGCCTCCGCTTGGATTAACTTAGCAAGCTCGAGAGAGCGAGGAGGGAAGTTTCTTTGTTCGGCCTGTGCCGGTTTTCCCGCCAGCCAACTCCTTGGCAACCAAGACTAAATGACTCTATGCCCAGAGAGCGCATACAGACGCGAGAGCGTGTGGGTGGCTAGAAACAGAAATTCAATCGGACTGACTAGCGCGTCCCTCTTTCTCTTTCTCTCTTATTATTCGAGGGGAAGTCGAGAAATCGCCGTGGTATATACGCCGGCAAGATGGAGGAGAGAAATGATCGTTTTCTACCGGGAATCGAGCGAGTCGAGAGCCCCCTTCCCGCTTGATGCGTCTCTCTTTTCTCTTGCGCGCGATTCAACGCCAGGATGCATAATTCTGAAGGCTCACTCGGGCGCGCGCGCGCTTATGGAAATACAAACGCGCCTTGCTTTATTTATGAATGTGTCCAGTAACGCTTATGTGTGTGCGTGTGGGGGCAGGATTAATCACTAAATTCAACGGGATGGAAGGATATCTGCGCCGAATAAATTACTCAAGTCTGTCAATTATCTGGAATAATGCATTGGCAATAAGGAGCCATTGCGGCTTGCGTTTGCTATTTTTATTTTGTTGCTCGTGCAACGATATAATGGCGGTAATAAAATTTCGAACAAATTTTATGCGCCCGTACATTTGTCTAAAATTTTGTATCGCTATAAAGTTGTTATTGCGGGTATTATTTAATCATAAACTTTTAATATTGAATTATGAATAAATCTTCTTGGGCCCAGTGTGCACGTCTGTGTTTTTCAAGAAATTATGATTAATCCAGTCAGTTAGGTACTTTTCAATGGTGTTGGCATAAACAGCCTCTACAATGCGGGTAATCAGCGAAATTTCGCTGGATAATAATGTATTTTGATACCTTTGTTACCTGAAGTATCTTATTAGAGTACGTTCTACGCCAATTTGTAACCATCGGAAAATAATATTAATGTAGACGTTAATCAAATTTGTCGAAAAAATTGCGCTGAAAATTTTACTTCTCAGGAAACTTAATATTGTTCAGATTAAAGTATAATCTATCGATTAAATAATAAAAAGTTTTTCGAAATTTTATAAAATTTTGCACTCGATTTATGTTCGATAAATTAAACAAAACAAGCCAACATTAAACTTACACGTTTTCCTAGCTCATTCATTAATTACCTCTTCATATAAACTGTACTTCCTTCATTACGCAATATATATGTTAACTCGTTTCCAATAAAACCGAATTTTTCAAAATAAACCAAAAAGCACCTAGTGTAAATCACCTTGAAATTGCTAATTATACACTGGTAAATAGCTTTTCTCTCTCACTCTCTCTCCCGGGCGTCGGGGTGCGATTACCGCGATAATTGCGCTTTCGCAGCATCGACATGCAAATAATGTTGTAGTATCGATTAAAGATGCTTATCGCCGGTAGCCGATCGCGAGCTCCCTGTAAAAAAAACGACTTCCCCTCCGAGGAAAATAGAAAACCGAACTACTTGCCTCCTCCTAAGTGCGAGCAATTTACGGAATCGCGAGATTAATCGTGCGAAGTATCTCCTTAATACCCGATAAAGCCAAAGGATTCATCCCGATGGTAGGGAGTTAGTTGACTGTAGGCGTAGAACGGGCTACAGCCACGAGCACACTGCGCGACTAGTTTTAATGTAACTGCAGAATCAACGATCGCCCGGGCATGCTTTTAACGTAATTGACAATTATGAACAGTTCTCGGTAGCTTGCGTATACTCCGAGAGGTATACTTTCCACTTTAGAAAGTCTGCTGCTAAAACTGCTCTTATATAGTTTGTTTAATTTCAAAATTAAAGATCAATGATTCATGGACCATATAAATGTTATGGGCAAAATGGAAATCAATGAAATAATTTTCTAAAAATCCTACTAATTTAGTTTGGCTATTTAAACGTTTCGGTCGTAGACAGATAGTGGCCCGGTGAGAGGCGAATGTAATTACGAGAGGAAAAAGACGAGCGCGAAAACGACTTACTCATTAACGCGTCGAACAATGAGCCGGTGAGAGCAGGCGTCTCTCCAGCTGAGCAGAGAGAAAGAGAAGCCATGCTCGCCCAGCTTTCGTCGGTGAAATTGGTTATTTTCGGTGGGGGCCAGGATAATTGCGCGCGTCAACCGCAGAGATTACGATCGTTGCGATTGCTCTTTGTGTGTTGCATCTTTAACCCCCACGGCTTTGAGCATCGCGTCTTCGTCTCTTGAGAGAAGAAGAGAGTGAGAGGGAAAAAAAATTTTTGGCGCTGCTTTAATAGATGAATGAGGAAATGACGCGTGGGACGAGCGCCAACTTTGCGCGAGACTGCATAAGCGGAGATGTTTCTCGTTAGTGTTTTAAATGTTGCAATTAATTTTGGTTTAACGAGCTGCGGTGGTAAAATAAAATTTCGAAAGTTGACTGTGTTGTAAATTTGATGATTCTTAGATGTTTTTGTTTCGTTTCGGATTGCTAATAGAATGTTTTTGAGATGAAACGAAACTATTGAGGTACATTATGGAAAATGAGACGTACTCGTTCAATGTCTAGATTCTTTAACGACTAATAAGTGTAAATTTACGAGATTTGCCTGAGCGCGTGGTCAAATTAAAGCTGACCGCGTGTAATTTATTTATCCGCGGTAAATTAAATAAATGGCGAAAAATTCCTCGGCTATCTTGCTATTTAATGCCGGAAAAGATTACGATGACTTTTATAGTTAACAAGGTGAGGTAAAAACATGTGACGCGTTCTGATGGAGCTTTACAGATACGTTACCGCACACCTATATGGTAGAGGAGCTGTACATTAGGTACTTTATAACCTTTCTTTTGTTACTTGTATGTGCGAGTGAAACAAATTGTGTACACCAAGCTAATTTAATTATATAATAATTTATTAACTATATAAATTAACTTGTATTAATCTAGCTAGTCTGAAAATACTTAACACAAATTATAAAGTAAACAAGTGATAAGATATTTCCTTTAACTATATTTTTAGAATCAAAATGTGTAAGTTAAAATTTTGTGCTAACAATTTTTTAAAACCATTAACGAATTACCGAAAGATAATTGAAATATAACATTAGCGTTTTTATGTTCTTCTTTCAAACAAAGTACGTAAAACTTGCGCGGCGTAAAATCCAAAGTCTGCATGAACCACTAATCATTTTCCTTACGACACGCGTAAGTCAATCTTCTTATTTACGAGTAAATCTAAAGCAAGTGACATCGTGGAAAAAGGTTATTGCCGCGATGCGACTAATCCCGGGGTAAGAGCGCAAACTCGTAAATATTTATCGGAATTCCCATAGGCTACTACCTGCATAAACATCCGCGAGAAGGGCAGACATACATATAGATATGCGCGCTCCTTTTATCGCTCGTCAGAGCGCAAATTTTATAACGGCCTCTAAAAATACACACGCGGCGTCGAGTTAATAAGATTTCCAGCGATGACGACGAGCAGTGGAAGGAGAAGAAGAAGCCGGTCTAAAAGGAAAAGCTCTCCTCGGTCCGTGACGACGAGATTACAACTCTATAGATAGCAATCACAACGAGGAGGCGGAGGAGGAGGAGAGAGAGAAAAAAAGGATAGAGGGAAAAGTCCAACGGAGGCCGGTAATCCTTGAGGCTCGCAGGGCGAGAAAAATCTGAGAAACCCGTCTAGTGCTGGAGCTTCTTCTTTCTCGCTTCAGCCAAGCAGGGGGGGTCGCGATTAATAACTCCCCGAGTCGTTTATCACGTGCGCAGCCTTGCCGGTTGGATTATCGTCCAGGTGAGCAGCGGCAGCAACAGCATCCAGTGTGAATACTAGCCGTAAGACTCTTCTTCTGGCCTCCACTGCCAGCGGGATGTTCTCTACCTTCAGGCCGGATAACGAGCTACCTTTTTTTCTCTTAATGCAGGTGTTCGTCTTAAGCGAGCGCGACCTTGGGACTTTTAAGAATCACGTTATGCAATGCATTTGTAGGGGAGTTTATTAGCGAGATTCCGTATTAGCCATGAATGCCAGAGCAATTAGTTTTCTTCGTGGTATGATGGAGGTTACGCGTTGCAATTTGAAAGTACAAAACGAACCTCATCAGCTTCTTCTAACCCGAAATCCAACGGCTTTTCCATACAGTACAATTGTAAGCGCAACCTATCGATACTCGTGAAAGCTCGATTAATCTTTGCCTTTTGGAAGCGAGTTTTTACGCGGATTAGTAGAGCTTGCTTTTTTGAAACGATACGCGAGCTATACAGTGGAAGGCAGGGATTACGCGCGTGGAATATGACGGCTCGATCGTTCTTTACCACGTGCTTCTTGTTATTATTGCGAGGATATATGTGCGCCAGAGCGATTTTGCGACTCGATCCTGTGGCTTGGCCGTGTTTTGATTTGCCGAAAGTGAGCAGTGAATCGTTATGTTCACACATATTCGCGATGTTCACAGTTTTGTGGATAATATTTATTGGAAACGGCTAATAATTTATTGATCGTGTTGCGTTGCAAGATTGCTTTTTTGAGACTCGATGGGAACTGATGGTTTGGAGTGACATTTTTTGCTCAAGTACGATAAGATTTAAAAAATTAAAGTTGACTTACATTTCTGTTAGTAAGAAAGCTAAAATAAGAAAAATAAACTCGTGGAACTCGATAAAGAAGCAGTGCACGAGATAAAAGTATCTGCAAAAGCAAGAAAGCGCAACAAAATAAGAAAGGCTGAACCAGGAGATGTGATGCGCTGCTTGAGAAATAGCTCTATAGCCTCGGCTTGATGTGGAGCTTGGAGCGCTCGGTGGCTTGTAAGTCGATCATACAAATTAATGGTTAGGCGAGGGAGAGCAGGCCGAAGATATCGTTCGGACAGCTTCGCAAGAGTGGGCTCTCTGTCCTCTCCCTCTTTTTTATCGAGCTGCAGCACATACGAGTGGCTCGGAACGTCGAGGATATTTTCTGCAGCAATGATTTTCTCTCACCGCCACTACCGATAATTTATTAAATTTAAAATGAACCAAAGTCAAAGATTAATCACATTAAGGGACTGAGTCAGGGACAAAACATATAAAGTGCAGTTAGTTATTTTGAGAAATCCCGCAGCCGCTCGCGAATTGAGAGAAATTTAAACGAGAAAGTTTAATTTAGAGTAGCTGTTGCTTAGCTCGAAAAAAAACAAGGACAGTAGCGGCGGGCTTACCAAGTTTTGCCTTGTTCAAGTAGGTTTCCGGGTCCATCGATCTCCGATAGCAGTGAACCGGTACGAGTGTTCACTCACGTAGAACTCACCTCGAGACCTCGGGATCGAGTAGATAGAGAAAGAGATGTATATCCATCTCTCTGGCCTACAGTTGGATACGTGCGCCGAGCGGATCGAGCTGTGCCCAGCAAAGTTGTGCTAAGTGAATGGGATAAGCTGCTGGTTCGGTGAATTAAATGCTCGGCTTAATTGCGATCATGGAATGTTGTATATATTGGAAAATAAAGATTATGAATACCTGCAAAAGCAAATAAATCATGTTGGTTTGTGTGTATTTGTTAGGATAAAAAAGAACAGGTGTGCGAAAGCAATATCATCAAAAATATTATGATTTATGCACAATAACGATCGTAGGATTGCAAGAGTTATTTTTGGGGAAATATTTATGGGACAGCAGCAGTGGTATCTCGCTATGAATTATGTAATTTCCTGATAACCAAGCTTCGTGAGCACCAG
The DNA here is from genome assembly GCA_030522585.1 of Anagyrus pseudococci. NCBI lineage: Eukaryota > Metazoa > Arthropoda > Insecta > Hymenoptera > Encyrtidae > Anagyrus > Anagyrus pseudococci. The sequence continues at coordinate 68,659 of JAPYYQ010000374.1, forward strand.
CATGAACAATTGTGCATTAATATCTTATAAACAATCTTGTTACAACCCAACTGTAGCGAGTAATTCTGTAATATTGTAATAAGTAGTTATGCTTATTCGTCTCTTCTGAGTTATAGATAGGAAGCTTGGCGCGTACTGGCTGGTGGCACGGAAATCCCGCGCAGCCAACTTCGATAGTTCGGAGGGAAACTAAGATCAACTAACAAGCGAAGTATAGCACCTCTGGGGGCAAGGTCTTGGGCTTTTGATTATTCTCTTGGAGGTGATTTCTGATATCAAATAATACTCTGTTTCTCCTTGTCTTGGGAACTATTAGACGATTGCTACGATTTCTGCTTAAGCCTCGGTACACGCTTTCTCGAGAAAATATCAAATCGTTAAACCGCTCTAGATTTAAAAATTGTTCAAAACATTTTTATCTCTCTTTCAAAGGCCTGGAGAAAAAAAAATTCCACGCGATTTCCTCTTGATAAAAATATTCCACCCTGCGTCAGATTTGAAAATTTCAATAAGAAATCCGGGCAAATCCGCGTGTATGCTCGGAAAAATATTTACTCGCGATCACGAGTCGTTCCGGCCGACGTCTTAAAGAAACGCAAACTGCTACCGCGTTCATCCGACAATACGCCAGCCTACGTCTCTTCCCTCATCTTTCTTTTCGCTATCTCTCCCTTCGAGCGTGACGCGAAAATCGCGGCAAAGCCGTTAAGTTTTTACTTCTCGTCCTCCTCCATCACGGCTTACCAGGGACGCGAGTAATGCGCGTGCGTGTCTGTGTACGTTGTGAGACTACTCTCGGCGCGATTGTTGCCGCGAACTGTGGGCTTCTCTCGCCGCGGGGTACAGATATACCTCGCCGAGAGATCTTCATTCGCTCGCGGGAGATTTTCGTCCGATGCGAAAGCATCTCTCTCCCCCGTAGATATCTCTTCTTCGCACACGTTTCAATCTTCTTGGCGCTGCTTTTCCAGCCTTTTCCACGGGTGCGCTCTTATTGTGCGCGAAGGCGCAAAAAAAAAATATCTATGCCTTGTGAGCCCTGATCGAGATTACGTTTACTGCTATTGTGTTTGCTTGAGCTACCAAGAAAACGTTTTGCTTCGTCTCTCTCTTTTTGAAATATATGCCTCCTGAGTCAGTCGTAACGACAATGCAGACACTCGTGCGGTTAACACTTGGTCTTTGTAAAGTCCATAAAAAACTTGGTGTTCGCGGCTGAAAATGGCGGCAAAGCGTTTAAAAAGCGATTACAAGCTAGAGTACGGCAATACACGTCGTAACGGTGCGCAACGAAACGAAGTTTTCGCGTATTGAATTTCGCGCATCTCAGCTTTATACGTCGCTGCCCGTGCAGCCACTCAATATTCCCGCTGGTACAAACTTTTCCTTTCGCCTCGTCCCTTTAGATTTCAGCGCGAAAGAAGATTTCGACGATCAGGCGCGCGGAAGAAATCGCTACCGAAGCCGGCAACTCCGTAACGTATATATAAAGAGAAGAGCGGGATGTAGGCCGAGAGAGAGAGAGAGAGAGAGAGAGAGAGAGAGAGAGCTGGGGGAAGAAAAGAAGCAGCGCAGGGGATATAAAAAGCGAAGGAGAGGAGAGAAGCGCAGGTATATAAGGCTTTCATGTCGGGCGGTAGTAAATTATTCGAGCGGCGGCGGCAGCGCCGAGGAGGCATATAATATTCCCGCTCTCGCTCTCGTGCGCTTACCGGCAATTTTCTCGCTCGCGCTTAATCGCGGCCCATCTGACTGCCTAAATTGCCTCCGCGGCAAAGGCTAATCTCCAAGCTGTTATCAATTAGCCGTATTACCAGATAGCGCAAGAGAGCTTCTCTCCCTCTCTCCATACTCTATTTCTCTCTATGAGCGGGAGTCTCGAGAATCGGAAAAGCAAGAGAACTGTTGCTTTGCGAACTTGAAATCGTCGAATCGTGTACACTCGTACATAGCGACTCTTATGAAAACCTTGGCCGTTAATTTATTGCGCATTTTTCGTTCATTAAAATGACTATCGGGACCGATCATCATAATCGAAAGCAACCCGATTCCCCGAAGCAGATGCCGAAAGGAATCTTGATATTTTCCCTACGCAGGCGGCAGCTCTGACGTGTACATACACATACGTATACAAGGGGGCCGCGAGTAACCGAGAATGGAGAGGGGCCTCCCCCGATAAGATAGCGCGCGAAATGCCTGCGCCCTGCGCGCCCCCTCCACTTAAACTCCCAGCGCGAGGGCTTCTTATCTATCGGGTGGAAAAAAATTCGGGACCCGGGGGCCGCCTAATTAAAGGCGCGCAAGCAAGTAAGGCCCCCGTCTTGCGGCACAAAGGAATCTCTTTTCAACGCCGACCAGAGAAGCCAGCCTGCGCACCTCGACAGAAGATTGCGCGAGAAATTGCACGCGGCGAGAGGACGAAGGGAAGGAGGGACGCAGTTGGGGTGGAGGGGGGAGAAAAAAGTACGCGGAAGCGGAAGATGGATCGGGCCTGCCTCGAGAGAGAGAGTGGCGAACCTCTCCCGTTCTGGATGCTGATATAAATGTCAGGATGGAAGTGACGAATAATAAAGGTGACAGCTTAATTTTTTATGAAGAGGGATTTCCCGAGGATTAAGGTATACCCCGAGAGTGGATATTTTCGGATGTCTGAGCTCTGTGCAGGTTTTATCAATATGGAGTGACGGATGGTGATAAATATTTGAAAATTGAATTGTGCTTCGTCAGCTTTACGTCTGGATTTATTTTACATAAGTTTTAGTTTTGTAGTTGTTATTTTTATGAAAATTACGTATACTTGCGTATAGGTGAATCTTTTCATAGACAAAAATAAAGTTTCGGGAAATGAGATTTTCATATTTTTTATATTACTTTTACAATTTGCATGTACGAATGGTCTATCCATAGAATTACAGAGCCGAAGTCTCTCAATAAGCTTGCATATTTCTCGCCTCCGAAATTCGGAAGCAACGAAGGAATTTTCATGCAATAGAAGTTTTAAAAAAAAATCTGTAAGAGGATAAACTCGAGTATAGGAGATTCCGGTCGGACGAAATCACTCTGAAGAGTTTATTTTTTTCTCTTTTCTCCTCGATTTCCAATCTTATAGAATTTTCCAAACTTTCCACGCGAAAGCTTCTTTGCACCGAAATCCGTGAGAATTCAAAGCTACCTAGGAAGATCTTCGTTTAATAACGCTGACAGAAGTAATTCGACGAACATTCAATTTGCATACAAAAATCACAAGTATTAACAGTTACAGAAAACTAATAAAAATAATGGACGTGCCAAGTACCGAATTATATATTCTAAAAAAAATTTTTAAATTAACAATCAAGAAAACAGGTTTGATTAAAAATCTATATCAAAACGTTTTAAACACATTTTCAAATATTGGAAAAGCTTATTAAGTGTAAAATGAAATAAGATAAAAGCTGGAAAAGCTCTAAGCATAAAGCCAAACGGAGAAGAAAAAGTGGGATGTAACGCACTAACTGCAAAGTGATAGCGTCAGGAGATGACCACGCTCACCGGTGTATCGTTGCTTCCATAGGACTGACCCGGAGCCTGGAATTTACTAAAGGATTGGCTGCCGAGGCATTGTAACGCGTCAGTAATTCTCGAGCCCTTGGATATTGTCCTTTTTCCTTCGCTTTTTTCGCTGATGCGAGTTTAAAAGCTCGGAAGCACAAACATTTTTCAGTGGAGCATAACGTCGTCTCTAGCGAAACGACGCCGTTCTTGTCAGTCCTTACTCGCAGACGTACGAGTCTTTTAACTCACACTTTATCCTTTTTTCCCTCGAACGACAACCATGTGATGATTTCCAGTTATGGGCGAACATGTAATAATAATTCTCGTTTTATTATTTTATATGGGCAATATTATATTCCTGCTGTCTGTAAGAACCAGTTTCTATTGACTCACCCGATTAAACTTATCGAGCAAACAAGCCTTATTTTTTTTTTAATTTTCGCCCAAAAATCCGATAGAAGAAATCAGGTTTCGTTTGAGCCTCATATTTTTGCGGGTCTGAAAACTGATTTTCAGTAGGCAGGAGATATCGTCAGCGCGCTCGAAAGCGACGGAAGATATACGACCGACACTTTGCGGCCTGTCGCGATTTCGCGACTGATAAGGCCGCAAGATCTCTCGGCACGTGCGCGTGTGCCAGCGACTTCTGTTGCCCGTGACAATTCGCGCACTCTAGATAGCTCGCGTGACGTGCTTTGTTTGTTTTCAATGATTAATTTTTTTTTTCATTTCATTTTTAAGTGGCGACCGGTTGAAATATTGTAATGCAAGCGAAGTCGCGTGCGTAATGCTGGCCTTTATCGCTGCTGCCACGTTATTGGCGTTGATCATTGCAATTTATTAGGAGCTTGCTTGAACCTGTTTCAAATCTGTACGGCATGTGATGGAGGGTCAGGCTGTCGAAATTAAAAAATAAAAGATAAGATAAAGTTCGGGATATTGACAGGGTAGTTGCAACTTTATAAATCAAGCGTCAATAATATTCTTAAATCAAAAATTTTTTACGTTTGAAACGGTTGTCATTGAAGTAGTTAAGTATGTCAGTGATAATATATTTTAATTTAATGAGCCAAAAATTGTAAAAGAAAATGAAAATACAATACAAAATTCTAAGGTTAATATACTACATTTTCAGGAGAATTTTAACACAATTTTCTCATATGTTCATTAGTTCATAAAACGCTTTCATCAAGCAAAGGTAACCAACGGTAATTCAGTTAAGCACAAAGTGGTTCTTTGCTACGCTCTAAGGCATGATATTTAGTTCAAACTTTTTCCGCTTTAATTCTAATAATTAATAGTTTTTAATTAAAAAATAAATTTCTAAAACAAGAAACTAGGTTGCTCAAACATTTTTCTGACAACTGTTTGTAATGTTTACTTTGTGCTTTACAATGTTGGGTGATGTTTGCAAAACATTATTCGAAGTACCTAATTTAGGTGAAAATTTGTTAGAAAAGTCTATGTTTCTTACAACTAAAAAAAACAAATAAAAAAGTTCAACTTAAAAATCGAATATAAAAAAAATATAAGCAGATCGTAATAAAAGGGCGCGGGCATGTGTGAGTCCGTTTTCGCGAGCGCCAGTATAAAAGCAAAAAGAAAAAGAACAAAACGAGGGGACTAAAAAGAACGGGAGCAATCGGTGCGCGCGCAGCGAAGCAAGAAACGAGCGCCTTCATCTGAAACAAAAAGACGGGGGCATTCGATCGCTAAAGTCGTCCCGAACCATTGCCCACCGTGGATGCTAGAGATGAGACACACCCGCTTCTGCAGTGCGAGAAAAATGGGAACTAAAGAGAAAAATAAGAAAAATAAGGTATAGGGATAGGGGAAGAAAAAGAGGCAGGAGGTGCTGGATAAGTATAGGCTGCGTAACGTGGAAAATAATAAAACGAGAGGAAAAATTATAGGTAAATTAGGGCCGGACAAAGCGGTGTCGGAGAAACAAAAGCCTGGAAGAGAACAATGGGAGTAAATAGTAATGACGTAAAGGAAGGAAAAGTAGTCGTGAAAGAAAGTTGAGAGAAATTTTGAAGAGCTGGAGTGAAATAGAAATGCAAATTTGAAAGTTGTGTTACTTCAAGTTGGTTTCCACTCTTTAAATAAAAATATCCTATTTATTTTAAAAAAAGCAAAATTTGAACTGATTGAATCTCGTGCGATTATAGACTTTGCATGTTTTATTCGACGTTCGTAATCAACTACAAGTAATCTAGTTCAATATCCTCGAAGACCCTTATAAAAACATGAAAAAGATCCTGTATAAGTTAGAGTCGCATCTAAAACCTAAAATTTCAAAAATCAAAGACTGGGACAAAAATACGTGTCTCAGCCAGCGGGTAACTTAATATCCCCGGTCTGGCCAAAGAAAGCAGCGCAGTAGCAGCATCATCGGCTCGTTTATTTTCGTGCGGGGCGCGCAACAAGCCCCCGTCGCCGGCTCATTAAAGCGTATGAGCGGCGCGGCGTCGACGGCGCCGGAGTCCCGCACCCTTTCTCACCCTGTCACTCTTAATTCACTCTCGGCCCAGGCCAGCGCCAGCCGTCTGAGCTACTGCAGCCCACGGTCTTGCATAAATCCGGGCTCCGATTAAAATTTTCGATTTTTCGGTCGACTTAATTAAGAGCCTTTTCGTCCAGGGCATTGGGGGAACGGCCCTTGCACCTTCGAGTCGAATGTTCGCGCGCCAAGCAATTCCGATCGGACGATGCTTCTTATTTTTTTTATCGTTGCTTCTTCTTTTAATTCTTAGCTGCCGACTCGTGCTGCGAGCTCTTTGGTATGGTCTGAGGAAATATTTTTCGTATTGATTCTAAGAATTTTATACGTATGGTGAAAATTATTATCTTTTTTTTTTGATGATGCATGAAAATGTAAATATGTAACTAATAATTAATTATCTTTTGTTTCAGGTAAGTTCATTATCTAAATACCTTCCATCTTCATTTTTCAGGTAAGCAATTTAAATAAGGTTATGAAAAAAATTGAATAAACAAAATACATCAAATTCAGGTGTTTTTGTAACAGAGGAGGTAAATTTATCCTTTCTAATAAAGCAGAAACCAAAAACATTTTGGAACAATATTAGCTACCGGTAGCGAAACGCATTCGCGCGCCTTTAATCCCATCGCTAAAACGATCGTGCCAGGCGCCTCTTCCAAGAAGCCGATCGGCGAATGCGAGGTGTCTGCCGGCAGGTGCAATCCCCACCTTAGCGGACTCAACCCTCTTTCTTCCGCCGCCCGTCGAGATAAAGCAGATGCAAGCCACTGCACGTGCGAGTTCGATTGGTCTTGAGTTGATTCGAAATAATTGGATTTTTTGAATTTGATTTTCTTCAAGAAACACAAAACGAAAAAATTGAATTGGCAAAATTTTTATATCTTCTCAGGCTGCTGATTTAGTTTGAAACGTCTGGCGCACTTGCAAAATCAATAAAAGAAATACTGTATAGTTTTAGGAAGTAAGCCAAAAACAATTTTTTTTAGAAAATAGTTTTTTCACTTCGTTATGTAGCTTATTTTTATATTATATAAGAACATGTGATATTCGATTTATACATTAATTAAATAACAAATTCGTAGCTTTGATTAAATCCACGTACGTTCGTAATATCCGACGAAATTGTATTATTAATGCGTCATGTAAGTTGTAGTAATATAATTCTCAATTTTCAATTAAATCCTCACTTCAATTACTAAAATTATATTAAGCGCGAAAAGTTTACGAGAGCGTGCCAACGAAACTACATTCGCGAGTAATCCCAGCGAAATTAATATAATTTTCCAAAGACAACAAAATGTAAATCTTAATTTGAATCGAGCACTTATCGCATCACTTGCATTTTTTTTTACAAAATTCAAAATCTTAAGAATAGACCTTCGCAATAAGTTAATAAGCTAATTTAAATTCGAAAAATCCTGACGACCGTTAGAAAACAAATTGCGTACGCAGGTCAGCGTAGTTAAAGTTCCGAATTCAATTTGCAGGGTCACGGCGTTCCGTTCATTGTATCCCCGTGTCCCAAACAAGCCCAACATTAACAAGTCAATTAATCAATCTTCCTTTTATCCCGAGCCAGCTCGTTCTTCGATCCCAGCGGCCACATCCAATTTCCCGGTCTTCTCTTCTCGATAGCTCACTTCCCTCGCACGTACATTCCAATCTTCACATCGGGCGCGAGCTTCGTGGTATAAATACACGCGCACATACACTCTCGTTTATTCCGATTCTTCCGGCATTGACTTCAGCGGAATAAGACGAATTTCTTTGTCTTGCATGTTGCAATGTCTTGCTACAGGACAAGCTTCCTGAAAAGAAAAAACGAGCGCAACGAAATAGAAGCAGGGTGAATGCGCGGATTTTTGATACATTTTGCTTTTTTACTCGAGAAAATTCGCGTTTGCCTGGGATCGTTGGAAAAAGCCATCGTCGGTCCGCATCTCCGACCCGTCGAGATCTAATCTTCATCTGTCCGGCGTGTGGGTAGAGGAAGAGGAACGAGTGGCTTGACGGTGGAGTGCAGAGTAGAAAGGCAGGCGCGAGCGAGAGGAAGCCGGCGAGTCGTATAGGAAAAACAGGAAAAGTCGGAAAAAGCAGTACACAACGCTCGAGATGAGAATAGCCGAGACAAAGGCAACTGCATAGGCATAATGCCTCTTTGTATATATTTATATCGTTTGGTTCTTTTTTACTTTTATTTTGTCAGCTGAAAGTCTAAGACATAATTTAGTTAAAATTGTACTTCACAAGTTTGGGACGTGTATTAAGGCAATTGCAGGCGTACATTCTTTCCATTTCGTCGCGGAGCAATTCACGAATATCTCTTTCCGTACGAAACCCATCTTACCATAGATCCTGCACTTAACCGCGTCCCGACCACGCGATTACATCTTCAGCACTGGGAGTTGGGCGAAGAGGCAGTTTTCCGAAAAGAAAACTCACAAATCATAAAGCCCGAGACGAGCCTAGGCTGCGCGAAAATCACTCAGCGGGTATATATACACGAAAACGCAATCTCCGTTCCCGGGGAAGCGACGAAAGCCGACGTAGTAGAGACGAGCCTTCCTCCCCGCACCGGAAAGTCAAAGACTGCTCCTGCACAAAGGTTATCGCCAAGCGCCGGTGAACTTGGAAGAATACAGAGGGAGAGAGAGAAAGCAGGAAAAAGGCCGTCCAGCAGCAGGCACTTGCTGCGGAGGTTTAACGCGAGACAAAAGCCGCGAGAGAGAGAGAGAGAGAAACGCGCCGAAGAGTGTACATAGACACGCGTAGTGATCTCGGCCTCGAAACTCCAAGACGGGGCTTCCCCGAGGGGATAGAGGTCGCTCTCTCGCAACGGGGTGTCGCGACTTTGCCCGCGAGCGCGCGGTTCCCCCGGCGCGTCGGCTCTACGCCGGGGAAGCCTCGGCAAGTTGCCCGTGTTACGGAAGCGAGCGGCGGACGCGTATGGGCTATGGCTGGTAGCGGAAGTGACGACCCTACGGGGCCTCGCTCGATCTTTCCCTCCCGTGCGTGGTAGCGCTCGGTTCGCTCGCGCGCGCGCGCGACTCTCTAATGATAAATTGCCCGCGGTGATTTATTCGCCTTATTGTGACGTTGCTGGAAAAAGGGAGCCGGAGGAGAGAAGTTGGGGGAGGACTATGGCCCGGGGAGGGGAGTAGCGGCGCTCGCGGCGGCGAAACGAGGAATTTTCCAACTGATTGTTTTTATGCAAATCGCGCGCGGGCCCCGTGTAGCGCGCAGCCGTCGAGTTTTAATGTAAGCAAGGGACGCCCGCTTTCATCCGTATAGCCGACGTAGCCTTGCTTCTATATCTACCCTCCTCGCCGTTCGCTCTCTCTCCCACTCTCTCTCTCTCTGTCTGTGTGCCGCTGCCTAGAATTGAATTGCGATTCAATTTGGAATCGGATTGCGCGTCCGACTTTTTTCTCGCTCTCGCACGCTTGGACGAGCGGCCCGGCCGTTCGGTAACAATAAATTAATGAATGTTGGCTTTGACGAAGAAGTCCTCTGCCGTCTCGCTTTACTTTTTAATGTTCTCTCTCTCTCTCTCTCTCTCTCTCTCTCTCTCTCTCTTTCCATTTTATTTTTAACGATTGTTTTTTGTTTAAATTGCTACCGTAAATTTTCGCAGTCGCCCATGTGGATCACCGGAAAAATGTGAATTTGTATTTTACAGCCCGTGCGAGTGCAGCGCTTGTTAAATTAGCCTGATTAATCGGTAACGCGAGAGCCCGATGCTTTTTATTCGCGAAAAACCGAACGTGCACGGCGGATCGAACGCGACGCAGTGAGAGAGATAAGCCGCGTGTAGTACAAGAAAATAACGCATCATTACAGCTAATAAAGCGAATTTAATAAAAGAGCCCCCCCTTGGACGTCCTCTACCCTCCATGCCGCGACGCATACCCTTTAGTCGGTCCGTATATCCACATATACTCTCGCGCACATAGATATATGTATATATTCTTATACAAGCCCAATCATCATCATAATCATAATGACGATCATCATTACGAATGCGGTACTTAGCATGAGTGGGGGTGTTCTCCGCGTTGCTTGGGCAATTTCCCCCGCGGGACCGCGAAAAATCGCGCGCGCAATCGCTCGGGCGCATCGACGCGCCGCATGATTTATGCGCGGCGTCGTCGCAGCGCCGACACTGCCCCGCGCGCGACTCTACGTATATACGAGAGAAAGAGAGCCCAGAGGGAAAAAGGAAGGGTTTTCTCTCTCTCTCTCTCTTGGAGCGCCTGGTAATGGACGCGCTGCTACAAGAAATAAAACTATTTACGAACTCATTGCGCGCTATTTCATCGAGATTTACGATCGTGTAGCCGCAGATGCCGCGCGTTTGCATATATGCGCGAGCTTACCCTCTCTCTCTTACTCCTCGTGGATACGCGCGCGCGCAACTCTTCTTGCGCGCGCGCGCTCGAGTCCAGCTGCCAAGGGCGAGCAGCGAAAGGGAGAGAAAAGCGTGTACGCAAGAGCCGCTGGATAAGAAATCACCAAGTAAGGTGCATGTCCACGCTTCTTCTCTTCTCGATCTCCCTCTTCTCCTTCTCCGCCTCCTTGTCGTCTTCTTCTGTCGTTCGCTTACTTCTTGCTCGCGAGCATACACACACACACACATACGTATACCTGTGTGCTTGCCTCTTTTATCCCTAATGTTGTTCGTCTTATACGCTTGCTCGCGCGGCTTTTATATGACGATTTATTAATTCGGTCTGCCGACTTTAAGCTCGTACGAAGCTCTTCGTCTCGCTTGTCGTTTCAAAAATTCTTCGTACTCTTTTCTCCATAATTTTTATAACAGACTTTTCATTGCCGAATAAATCCAATGCCGAACAGTCCATCTCTATACGATATGTCGAATCATCCTTGGTATATTTGTGCTCCAACATCACCTACGTCCTTCTCGCATATAATTAAACGCTGAAAAGGAAAGAAAGACGGTACAGTTGCTTTATACTTACGCGGAGAGAGCAGGTGGAATAGAACGAGCGCCGAGGGGGGAAGTGGGCGGGTTGGGTGGGGGGGGGGGGGTTCGAAAAAGCTCCCGCTGAGTTTCGCACGCGCTCGACTCCCTCTTCGCTTTGCTTCCTTTCTACGCTCTCGCGCCCCACCTCGGCAGCTGTCATTTCGACAAACTTACGAGTGAGTACGCCGCCGCCGCGTGTTTTATCCGCTGCGAACCGATGGCAGAGGGAGAACAGCCGGTTAGCCCTGTACTGGCGCTGCTGCTGCTTTACGGTCCTCGTAAAGCAGCTCTCTCTCTCTCTCTCTTCCACCCAGGCGCACACCGCCTCTCTGCTTTATTTTCGCGCGGACGCGGCAGCAGTTGACGCCGCTCTCGCTGTGGCTCGTCTATGCTTTATTCGCCTGCCGATGGGTAAAGTGGACGATCGGATGGGCCAGTAAGAACGCCCGAGATTTACTTGATGGCTCTTTCTTTCCCCGTCTCTTATATACGCCCTACTGTTTTTCCTTTCGCCGGCACTTCAATTATAAACGGAATTACGGTATTTTCGTCTAAAAATTACCAATAATTTGAGAATACTCGGCTCGCTTTAATCTCTCGTTTTACGATTTCAACCGCTTAGTTTTCTGGCCTCCCGCCAGCTTCCCGTTATTGATAAATACAGGCAAGCACACGCGAAGCTCATGCACATGTTACAAAAGGCTAGATGCCACACACACACGCGCGTAAAACTCGCGTCTATTGGTAAGGTCCCCGAGCGCGACATTCCTCGACGAGCCTTCTCTTTCTCTCGATAAATTTTTCACGAGCTTTGCGGTACAAATCCGCGTGCTCAGCGATTTCCTAAAATTACTCCGGAATTCAATTTTAAGAATTCATTTCGCTGCCACCGCCTCTCACTTCGGCCTCGAATTTACATGTGAATGGAAAACCCGCGTAGAGACCACACACGCACACATATATATTCAGAACGAGCGATGTATACGAAAAAAAAAGAGCCGGCGTAGGGTTATCCTCTCGGTAACGGAACATTTAGCATATACCCCGTATCTTTTCTCCCCAGGGACAAACGTACTTTTCTCAGTCGCGCGCATATCACAAACACGTCATCAATTACACGATGCCTCTAACAAGCGAACTAATGCCTCGATGCTCGAGAGCTCGCCGAGAGCAGTCAAGGTGACACGCGAAATTAATTAATTAAAGGAGCAGCTCGTGGACGCGGGAGGGCACGGGGCTTGCGACACGCCGAGAATCGCTCATAACACTTTAGTCGTGAAATGCGCTCGGGAGGAGAAACGAGAACTAGGGGGGAGAGAGAGAGGGGAGGGGGTAACTTGCTTCCGAGTTGAAAGATCGTGACAGCAGGCTCTCTCTCTCTCTCTCTCTCTCTCTGCCTCTCTCGCAAGAGCAAGCATAACATCCGTGCAAGTTCTCGAGGAGCAGACGAATGAGGAGAGCAGAGACGAAGAGGTGCGGGAGGTGGTGTATGACTGCCGTATGTGTGGAGAAGCCCCGTACGAGGACGCACAATCAAGACTCGTCTTAGCTTGCCCCAGCCGTGTCGACGTCGGTTTGTCACCCAGCGGTCAGTGCGGAATGTCACGCGTGTGCACAGCCAGATGAGCTTTGATGTTTTAAGAGAAAGAGAGAGAGAGAGAGAGAGAGAGAGAGAGAGAGAGAGTGTATGCGCGAGTGCGACGCGTTAAAACCGCGATGACAAAATACCCTGAGCAAACCGATCACGGGGAAATCGGTATTTGCGGCGAGACCGCAGACGAGGCTCTCCGCGATTTAGACTCGCGGATACTCGGATTTCGTTGGATTAAGAATTTGATGCTTGGGCCAGGAATGGGTAGAGGTCTGCACGCCTGTAAACTCAGAGGGGTATACCGCCGAAATCGTGTACGTCTGCCTATAACGCTTGGGAGGATTGGATATTGTAAAGGTATATATGCCGCGGTGTTGTTCGTGTTTTGATTTAATATACGCCCGGTGGTAAAAGGCCGGAGGAAGAGGAGAACGCGCTGAGTTATTGGTCAGTCCGGCAGATATCCGCGAGGCCGTTGTAAGATCGGCGAGATAAATCAGGGGTAACTCAATAGCCGCGTCCTCTCTCTCTCTCTCTCTCTCGTTGCGCGCTTTATGGGCATAAAGCTTAGGAAGCGGAAAAGAGAACGAGAATAAGAATTGAATTTTATTATTCGATGTTATAAGCTCGATGATGAAAATCTACGAGCGACTGCTAATTATCATAAACAACGGGCTCGGTGTGTAAAAACGATGAACTTATCGGTTAAAGTAGCCGTGGCGAGAGTGTGGGCGAGGGCTCCTTTGCTATTCCCGGCATATTTTTCCGGCATGCGCGCGAGAGATTTCATTAACGAACGAATTTTCATTATCAGCACCGGGCTTTATACTTACGAGCGCAATCAATTACTCTCGGTAGCGTTTGAAATAATTCAATCGCAGACGACTAACAAAATGCATCTTTAATTCCGGCGAACGTCGCGATAACTCTCGCGTCTCTTTCGACGAAGCGGTATTTCGTAGTAAAGCTCTTCGGCTCTCTCGCGCCACTATATAATGTAATTATATGTAAGCACAGTGCCGAGAGAAAGAGAAGAGAGCGATAATTTCTCTCGGCCGAGAGAGGCTCCCCCTTTAATGAAATGGACGACATGAATTATTGAATATTTTCCCGGGTCAAACTAGACAGGCCAACGCATACGTGCCGATTCGCAATAAATTGAAGTTAAACCTCTTGCGAGTGGCTGCCATGCGCGAGCGCGCGTGCGAGCTTGTGCTGGCTAGGCCCTTTTCGCCCCGGCAGACCGCTGCGCCGCTTGCATTCGCTTCTGCATACTTCCCCGTGCTTTGCTTGCTTTCTGGGAAATTTTCGTTATTTGATTACTTGGGACTTGATCTTGATTAATTGATGATCGTTTAACGAATTTTTTTTTTCATTTTAAAAGGTACGAGGAAAGATTTATTTTCCGATCATTAAACTTGAATAGATTTTTGAACGAAATCAAGTAAATGCGCTAAAGAAACGTGGACAAACATTTTTTCAGCGACGCGGAACGATAAGTATGCGAGCAAACTCAATCGATTGCTCTTCGGCATTTAAATAAACATTAACATATTCTGCACAGTAGAAGTGCGAGGGCTCTGGGAGGGAGTTCGTTTCACAAAACGATCAGGGAAAATCCAAACGGCGCAAAGATTACTGCCTTCCCTCGGCACTGCGAGGCGTCGCCGACTACGTTTGACTTGACAATTCACGAGCAATTCCTTTTCCTTCTCATCCGTCGCTTTTCCGGGCCCGGGGTCGCGCGCGCACGGCTGCGCGTAAGAATTCGAGGATGAAATTTATGTAAAATGCATTTCAACCTCCACACCTGCGCCCCCGGCCAACCCCCACGTGCGGAAGCCAGGACGATTCAGATGCGCGTTTGATGGTTTACTCGCGACGCCTCTCGCGCTTGGCTTCCCACCTAAGCTCCCATCGCTTCTACCCATTATGTGATAAAGTTTGATTTTATTTATTCGCGGAAAGAATTGCAGCTGAAAAAAGGAAAGATTGCATGGATTTTAGCCTGAAATGTATGGTAAACCAGGCGCGCGTGCGCGATGAGCGACTTTGGAAAAATTTCCGAATTATTACGATGAAAATTAAGGATACGCTTGTTCGCAGCTGAACATAACGCCGAGAGCCAAACCAAGTTATTTAAATCCAGATCACTTTAGGCTGGCGGAGAAGTCGAATTTTCCAGTCGACTCGATGGGAAAGGGAAACAAGCACTAGGCATACTCATTCGGTGGACACGCGGTGACGAGACGAGAGGATAGTCCATGCGTTTGATGATCTGTACGCGGGGTACAAGCCCCTTTCCCGCTCAACATCCTCCCCTCCGTTCTCTCGGCCAGTTGAAAATGCTGATCGGAAATGGAACGAACAAACGCGGGAGGGAACGAACAAACGCGGGAATCGTGTGTGCGAGTGGTGCCGCGCGCGTGATGTATAGTCGCGCTGGAAAAATGGCACCGCGGCAACGCTGCTGGATTGAGAGAAAGAGAGACTAAAATGCGGTTCACGCTTCGGCGGGTAACGAACCTCCCTCCTCCTCCTCCTCCGCCTCGTATACCGTCCTTGTCCTATCCCCTCTTTCCCTTTCTCTCTTTCTCTCTCTGCAATTTCCGTTTATTTTTATGAAATATCGTACGTTGAAATTCGATTAAATGGTAAAAAAAAGGAACTTTGTTTATCGCGCGTCGTTTCTCAAGAATTCCAGTGGAGTAGTGTACGCGTGTAGATTCTGTATGGTTGTATCTAGAAAATGTAATTTACGGTCTCGCGTGCGCGATACTTATAACACGTTTTTATTTTTATTTTCTGGCTCATATTAATTCAATTTTTTCCACAATAATGTCTATAGAAACAAAACAAAAAATGCAATTCACGTAGCGTGCGCACGAACGATATTTTCAATACCATAACGTCTCTAGTACACACCCTCCCACAAATGGAAACAATACGTAATTAAGAGCTTCGATCGGGAAGTTAGAACAGTAAACAAGCGGCTCTTGAGACTGCAATATTGATCTTAGGTATCCCTTTAACCCCCGTGAAGCTTCTAATCCAAGTAGTTCGCTCTCGAGCTTCCAAAAGTTACCTTGAACCGTCATTAGCGAGATAATTTACAGCCGAACTATTGGCGCTCGGCATTCAAGGTCGTCCACTCCAAAGCACAAAACATCGCTCACACCATGGAGCAGTAGATAACTTCCTCGACCCACCTTCCCGTTGGCAAGAGTGAGTCGATTAATTCCCGGCGTGACTAAAATTGCGTCTTATTACGCCTAGCCTGACTATCTCGTCATTTCTCCCTTCCTCTTTTCACTGGTCGTAAATTATATTTGCTTATGCGTGTTTTATTGTCTCTATTTTGTCAAAGACGACGGGGAAATTAGAGCCATCCAGAGGAGGCCAGATCACTTCACGAAACTGGTTCGTCCTCTTTGCGGAAAATTGATATGCGTATAAATATTAATTCGCGCCTTCGTACGCAGCTCGCACCTCTTGCCGTAAATGATGACCTACGCGTGCCGTTACACTGGAGAAAAAAAGGATAGACGCGCTTACAATCGGCTATGTCGTTTTGCGCAATGATTCATCCCACCCTTCCTGGTCTCCTGCAGAAATTATACCAAGACGAAAGAGAGTAGTCTTTGATTATGCGACGAGGCTCTGGTATTTTAATACCTCAATCGGCGTTCCACTCGTAATTAATCGACGTGTCGGTGTGTCGAGGAAAAACGCAGCCTTGTTCTCCCTTTCTCCTTCTCTTCTTGCGCCTCCTTTCAACCGAAGAAATCGACGCGACGATTCCAAATAAGCTGCTTGGACTTATTGGGCCCTTTTTCCTTCCCCGAGATCGCCTGCTGTTCTTTTTTTTTTATATCAATAGTGTAGATGAGAGGCTTACCAGAAGCTCCATCTGGAGTGTGACTGGCTTTCTAAGCAACAAGGTTGGAATTGCGCCTGGTACTGTGTTTATAAGGCTTTTTATAAGTGCACTATTACGTGCCTGCGTAGGTCGAGACCATCTTTAGTATTTTTTGCCTCTTTTCTTACGGTATTTTCTTCGACCGCGGCGAGGTAAGAAGTTGCGAAGCAAAGACAATGTTAGGGGAGGGGAGGACACTTGGGCTTTAATGCGCTTCGTGGAAGAAGCTTGTAAGAATAATTTTTTCAAACGGATATTGGCATGATTGTACTGTGTGATCGTTGAAAATTCTACGCTCGAAAGAGCTTCGCTTTGCGCGAAGTTTCTCGAGATCCCATAAAACTTGGGTGGGGAATTATGGCTCTCTCTCCCCTTTTTCGATTCTTAAAGTATCTTTTATTCATGATATTCCATTGTACTTCAAATTGACTCTGATGTTATATAAATTTATAAAAGCTTTATCAATAATTCAAAATTTTAGCGAAAATATTGTAAGAGGAGAAAAAGAAAACTAGAACGATTTTGCAACGCAACTTTTTTTTCTCAAATTTTGCGGAAAACAACTTTCATGTGTATCGATTAGTATAAAACGACCTTGAAAGCTTCATTCGCCATTCACGAAAATCCAGTCTCGAAGATCACCGCTTGCTCCGGAAAAAAAGGCAAACGTTACACCTCGCGAATTCAGCATCGAAGATAATCCAAAGTCCATAATCCTCGGAATCCGGGCGAAGGTAACAAGAGCACGTAAAGCCAAGTCCCCTGGCAAAAATCTCGGATTTTCGGGCGGCCGCGAGAAAAGTCAAGAGATAGGCGCCGACGTTGGCGACTATACGTACGCAAGCCGCATATAACCGGCCGATCTGGAGGTCCCATCTCTCCCTCTCTCTTGCCGCGCGTGCGAGTGAGCGCCATAAACAGGTTTTTCACCCAGCGTGAGGAGAAGGTTGAGGGGGGGGGGGATCTGCAGGCGTGACCGCACTCGGCAAGCGTGCGATAAAGACGGGAGTCTGCATCTCGCGACTAAGGGGAAGGGGGGGACGGTCGAAAGAACTCCGCTGCTTCTCATTTGCCGCGTCGCGCTTCTGTTCGCTCTTTTCCTCTTTCTCCTCTCTCTCTCTCTCTCTCTCTCTCTCTCTCTCTCTCTCCACGTGGCCGGACTCCTCCAGGTTCATTCACACGCGCCCTCTCCCTCTCTCTTTCGTCTGCGGCTGCTTTCGCCCTCTCTTTCGCCTCTCTCGCGCGTCAAAGGCTCTTATTATCTCAATTCTCGGCGTAATTATCGTCGAGATGCGCGAGTTCGGGGATACCGTCTGGCGTATACGGGCAGGAAGTTCTTTTTAGAGAGAGAAATGGGGCTTTTGGTACTCCGTGGTTTCGACGGGAGACGTGTAAGCTCTTCGTTCGCTGCAGCCGAGTTCTTGATGAATTTTAGAATTAAACTCGACTGGATTAAATAGACCATTTTAGTTCGAATTTTTGTTTAGACGACTATGATGAAGTAGTCGTTTGTTAAATTCTCAAACTCGTATGTAGGAATCGAATATTGACATTCTGCTCACTAGTTTAAGCATCGTAAACTTTTTCCTCTTATTTTTTACTCTCGAAAAAAAAGTAACAAAGTTAATTCGATATTTATATCTTCATAGCACCTTCAGGCAGAGCCTCGTCACGAAAATCAATCACATCCCTTCAATTTTAATCCCACGTCATGGAAAAAACATGAAAGCATCATCGGGGCACAAGTCCCGTATATAAGGGCAAGAAGTGTATATTCGAAACAATCACGGGATAAAAAGACAATCTAGCCTTTGTTACTCTCCGCGGTGAGCGCAAGAAAATCTCGAAGTCAAAGATCTCCTGCAGTCCATCGACGCGCGATCAGTCGATGCACCCCCGAGAAAATGACGTTTTCTCGGAAGCCAAGCCGCGGGCAACACAACCATCTCGGAGTAAGCGAGCGAACCTCGCCGATAACGAGTGCGCGCATCAGCGAGATCGGCTGCTCTCTCCGGCGTTTTTCATCGTATCGTTGTCCAAGGAGGCCAGAGCGACGCTCTGCCAATCAAGGCGTCTCGCGCGCGCCAGCTGCTTTTTAAGGCTCTCCTCGTCCCGTGTCCGCTTAATGTGCCGCTGAGAAAATAGCCAGCAGCAGCACGGCTAAGAGAGGAGGGGTAAGCCGGGCTTTTTGTCGGGGGGGGGGGGGGGGGAGACGCGGCTTTCGGGGCCAGCGAGATCCCCCGATCGATCGCCGCGTGGCACCGAGTAATTAAAAGCGCGCGCACGGCCGCAACGAGGAACTTCTTTAGCGCGACAATGCAGCCCAGCTGTATATACCTCTATCGCGCTCAAAGCTCCAGCGTTGCAGCCTCGTATCCTACGTTTTTGCAGAGCCGCTGGACGCCCGTTGAGAAGGAGAGGCAGAGACGCAGTCCATTCTATTCGATCATTTTCCGTTTTAATCCGTTCCATTTGGCGGAAGGAAAATCGTAATTATGTACGCGCTCGGAATTGTAATTCATTAAAACGGTTGGTAGCCGAGGAAGGTTGTGGCTCTCTTAACTCTGACCGCTTCATTAAAGAGCCTCGGCCTGGAAAGGGGACGCGTGGGGAGGTGGTAGTGCGGGGGGTAGGGCAATTATTCAGAAAGACTGCCTATTACAGCCGACGCCGGTGATTATGAGGGCTTCACGCGACCACGCCGGATTTGCGTGCCGAAATTCATCGGGAGGGTGTCGCTCGCTTATCTCGCCTTTGGATCGGAAAGATACTCGAGACCTGGCTACCTTGTCGTGTTATAAATCCTTCAGACGTCGAATCCAACCGCGTCCGGAGCTGAGAGAGAACGGAATGACGGATTGCTCGGTAGGGCGCGGCTCTTTGGAATGAGAGAGAGGTTCTTTGTTACTTTTTTTTTCATTTTCTCGCAGGTGAGCTGTGCCTGAATTAATCGCATGCTAATTATGCGGATGTATCTGCGTATTAATTGCCCTTATTTGCCTTCTCGGTCCAGTTTTTCTCTGCTCACGTATGGTTCGGCTTGATTGATTCGTGTACGAATCACGGCAATTCCGGGAGAATATACGTACGAGTGTATTAAAGTCTCCTTAAAACGTGCAAGGCTTATAAGTCAGGAATTTAGCGTATCAATGAAAAATGCAAGTGTCTGACCATACACGGTAATAACTACTTTCAAAAATTGTAATTCGATCTTAAAATCGTTAATCCATCGATATAAGCTCCTCAGGCCGCAAATAAAAGCCTGTACTCTGACCTTGTCTTTCTCGGCAACATGCGCCCTCCGACGTTCGATACGCGCCCATGCGCCGAATGCAGGATGCAAGCCTTTACCTCCGAAATATTCGGTACTGCAGAGCCGAAACCGAGCAATTAGGAGCACGCACGGCCGGCGTCGGAAATAAGGAGAGGAAAGAGCTCCCCATCTCCTTCTCACTGTATCATAATTATTCGCTAGCACGGCGAATTGATGCGTGATTATCTCGCATGCGGGACTGAAAGGGCCTGCGTCATCCGATTAACGCCTCTCTCTCTCTCCTCGATCGTCACGGATTCTCCGTATAAGAGATTCGGCAATTTTATTCGTCCTGTTTGCTTTTTGTTTATTCCTCGTTTCTTAGCGATCGCGAGCGGCCAACTTCCAGATTTGCTTCGCAGATTTATCGATCTGCCGAAGGCCCTTTTAATGGAGCTTGTAAACGGGTTACGTGATTTTAATTTCTCACGAAATCGGACCTGCTCTTTTTCTTATTATTCCTTAGCTTTCAGAGTTAAAATTAGATTTCCTGAGAATCCCGCTCGGATTTTATTGAATTCCGTTGGCCTTTTTTATAAAAGGACAGCCAGAAAAGTAATAAAAGTGTTCGTGATAATTAATACGATAATATTAGCTTCATTTAAGGATAGTTAACAATTTTGATGGAAATTCAATTTTCATGCAGTGCTTGCAATGTGCATATTTTATTCGATTAGTCCAATGATGCATTTATTTAATTAAATCTTTCTCTTATACGAGTAAATGGATTTACAATAATCTTGCTGGCTCGGCAAACAGTTGCAAGATACGTACGATAAAGAGTCCGCGTATATAACATCAAACGGTATTACTTAATAGTTATTAAAGCACTGCTTTATCACGCGTGCACTAATAGAATTTAATCAAATTAACGGGAAACTCCATTACGCCATTAGTGTAATAAACAAAAACGCGTAATAAAAAAAGTAGATAAATAAAAGATGGGACTTGATTTACCAGTAGCAGCAACATACGCAATGATCAGTCCAAGGATAAATCGGTAATAGCTAATAATCGGAGCTGAGAGCGACGTTTCCGGTGCGCAGTAGTTAACTTGAAATTCGCCAGCGCGTCATTGTCAAGGCGCGAAAGAGTCTAAGGCGTCGGACCGATTTGTTACGGCTGCGCGAGCATCTCCCGTTAATTTTCGAGAGACGCAAGGCTATAATCAACCATGCGGAGGGACTACACCACATTTCGTTCACCTCGTTCAACAACCAGTCTCATTTTTTTTTATTTGGACTAGAAGATTTATTAGCAACAAATCTCAACGATTATCCATACTGTTCATATTATGCTCCACATGTTTTATCCCTTTAAAGTTCAATGGCACAATGCAACAACGCTTGTTAAGCGGAAGAGAAGAGCGATTAATCACCTCGCCTGTCTCTCGGCGACAAGTGTCAAACAATCACAGAAGCGAGAAAGGAAGAAGCCGCAAAAGTCGGAGGAGGGCCAGTCAGTCGCCGCAGGTCCTTATTAACGCCCAGGCGCGCGCGCGCGAGAGAGAATCGTTGAAGCCACCTCTCTCTTTCTCTCACTTGGCTCTTTCGCTGCGTACCCGCGAGAAGAAATTACAAGGAACGTCGCTGTTGTAATTTGTTTTCGCGGTAAATCGGCCTTGGCTGCGGGGTACCGAAACTCTCTCGGCCCTCGCCGCAGGCTAGTCTTCCCCCCCCCCCTTCATTCTGTTCCTTCACGCGCGAGCAGGAGGTAGACTCAAAAGTACTTAACCCGTCGCGAACCTGCTTGATATTTTTTTTTATTTTTCGCCTCTTTCCTTCTCTCTTTTTCACTCTTTTTCGTATTTTTTTTTCGCCCCCTGCTTCTTTTTGAGGTGAGCTACGAAATTGGGTTTCCGTTAAAATCGCTGACGGAATCAACGCGAGATCTGCACGCGCGCTCGTGCGAAAACACAAATTTGCTTTTTCCGCGAAGCTCTATCTTTCTCTCTCTCGACTCGATCCGACTGAATGCATAATTTTCGATAATGTTTTATGCGCGAACGGGGTTTATTATTCGCTCGTGCAAAGGTTGATAGAGCGCCCGATCATTTTCCTTTGTCATTAGCATCGTATACATATTCCGTCTGAAGCATTTGAAAATAATTAAAATGTGCTTTCGATCGTAACTGAATTTTATCGCCTTTGAAAACAGAGTTTAAAACCAACCACCCCCAACGTCATAGTTTTCCTTTTTTTCCCAGGAGATATAAAGATTGCATCGATAGTACCGTTATACGAAATATATAAGGCGGACGATCAAGAGGCCATTGTAGTCGCGTAAACACGTAAAACAGCGCACTCAGGAGGAGAGCCGATGGAACTCGCTCAAAAATAGAAAATCCAACGTAGAGTCTCTAGAGCTGCATCAAAGACTAGGAGAGCATCATTGAGCTCGTAAACTAAGCACTTCATTGGTGAAAGAGAGAGGGAGAAAAATCGATCGAAAATCCGGTCTCATCTTCTGGCGCCGAATGGAGCTGTCTTCGCGCGGAGGCCAGCAGCCGCGTGCTGAGTTTTACGAGGGGCCGTATAACGAAAAAAGGGACGATTCTCAGCTCGATTCTTATCTCTCAGGCGCTCCCGGCCGATGGCTCTCTTTCTCTTTCTTTCTCTCTCGGCACGTGCTGGATACCTCTCTTTTCCCTCCTCTTGGCCTTAACTCCATTCGCGCGATCTCATTCGCGATTCTATCGGTCTAAAACTGCGAGTTTTACGACGCGCACTCCGCGATATCGCGTGCTTCAGATGCCGGAGATAACTGCTTTAATTGTTTACACCGTTTTCAAAATTCATTCTTGTTCTTCATGATTACCCTTTTCTTCTTTTCTCTTTTTTATGTCCCTTTTTTCTATATATTATTAGCAATTATATTATCACCTCAAGGTAGTTCGTCATTTCGTTTCAGTTAACTAATCTTGTCATACATTTTGATATTTTGATACAAAGCAAAACCACGGAATACGATTGGTAGGTTCAACGACTATAATATTTACCTTGTTAACCTTACAATACCTGAGAAAGGGTACACATAAGGCGGGCCAAAGCTATACACAAAATCGTAGTATATATCCCAGAGAAAATCGGCAATCCCTATTCAGGATGCAGGCCCGCTAAGGCTCTCTCGCAGACCCGCGGAATAAATAAAACGCATAGGTGTATCGGGGAGCTTGTCGCGCGCGTGTGTGCAGTATACGCTTCTTGCCATATCCGCGCAAGCAGGCCGCTCTCGTCCGGCCGAGGCGCACTCCGAAGCAAAATCAATCGGAATGCCGATCTACTCCCGGCGAATCCCGAAGTGGCCATCGTCCATCACCTGTCGCTATCTATCACGTATCGAGCTCGCGTTTATACCGCGAGAGTCTACTACGCGTGGGATAAAATATGTATAGAAGCCGCCGGGGTCTTCTGTAGCGCTTACGTTATTAAGAGCTTTGTAAATTTTTTGTACAGCCGGCACTTGCATAATACATGGACGGACGCTTGCCGGCGCGTCATGCCGGAATTAAGGAGGCTTTTTTGAGCCGAATTAAAATGCCACGGGAATAATGCCCGACCTGGTTGTGTATACTCTTCTCCTTCGCCGCGGCGGCGCGTCGACTTATTTCTTCAAAAACTAACTTTTAATCTTTTTCCCAAAGTTGGAGAAGCTTGAGTAACAGTACATTAACCGGATGAATCATAATATTAGCTTGGTTTTTCGTTACTACCCCCAGCATTACCGCTAGCTTCGAGCAGCTACAGAAATTCCACGTTTAATGGACGCGTCCCAATTTTTCCTCGCGAAAATCCCCGGGCCGGACGCGTAATGCAGTTGCCGTGTATTCTCCAGGACGAAAACTTAAAAATTCTATTCTTAACGTAGCTTTGAGAGTGGAGCGCGCGCGATACAAAGGAAAGTGTCAAACTTTCTTTTTATCATTGGAGGGGCTTGTAGCCTCGCTCTTTTATCCGGCGTCGCTTCCCGCGAACACAAAACCCATCTGGAGAAAACTCATGGAAAAACATAGAGAAAGAGAGGATAAGCAGTCGACGGAAAGTCACTGGGAAGTCCGCAAGTGGGTTAAATGTCCTGAGGTTCTTTTTCTACGGTTCCAGAGAGATACGAACTGGCCGAAGCCAAATGTATTTATGAAACATTGAGGCTTGATTCGATCTTCTTTTTTAACTTGCTTCAACTTCTCCTGTGCACTGCGATTCGCTTATATATTTCATGGAAAATTTACTACTCGGGATATTAAAAATGCAATTGATTAGTTTGGAGAGTAGTAAATTAGATTAGGCACGAGATTAGGCACGTAAACCTAAAGCAGGTCAACTAAGGTCACGAGCATCCAAACTCTCCCGGATATTGCGAGTTACACGTTTCATTTTGATTTGGCGCGGCGTTGGCGAAAAAAAATTCGAATCACTAGACCCGCACGCGCACCGATCATGCGAAAGCGACGGCAAACGGATACAGTCAAAACCTTTTATGGAGTCCGCAGATTTTTCCCTAACGCCATAGACTCGCTCGCTCTCTCCCTCTGCTGCCGGTACTACATTCTGTTATTTTTTCTCTCTCTTTCTCTCACTCTCTTTTTCTTTTTCATCCTTTGTTAAAATTCATTTTTGCAGCTTTGGCAGCAGTGGGAGCGCGGGCGAAAAGTATGCTCGGACAAAAAATGTGAAAAAGTATCCATTTTACAGCTTCTACCGACTCCCCCTACCCTCCCTTCCTTCCTCACCTTTCCTCTAGCAGCCTTTTCATTCTTTTTTCACGATGCGCTCGGGCTTTGTGACGTTGCTCTCGCGCTCGCCGGCGATGGCTATCTGCTGTGGGCGCACGACCGGACGCTGAAATAACTGTTATGGTTGTCTTTGTTCCGTATTTTATTTTTCTCTTAATAGATTTCGAGGGATGTGGATTACTGACTATATTTTTTGACCTTTTTTATAATATATATTTTTGTTTTGTTTATCGCTATTCTCGTTTATGAGGATAGAACTACATAGAACATTTTTTTTCACCTTCTAAACAAATACACATTTTTTCACATTTATTTTTGGATTTTTTGATAAATTTTATGAATGATACGTCAATGCTTTATAAACCGTGAAAAAATGAACAAACGTTGAAAGTTTTAATTTTTGTAATCCGATCAGCTAGTTCGACTCGTGCGTCTACTCGAATCACGTACCAGTCCAGCTCTATCGGCTGAATCCCTAATTGTCACTTTCTGTATCAGAAACGCTACAGCGTTATCGGCACGCGCACGCGTGTGCAATACTCTATAGAGCTCGATTCGATAACAATGCGCTTCAATTTTGTGTGTATGTGCAGAAAAAAAAAGCAAAATTGACAATAGCAAAAAGAGATTAAGTTTCAACGGGCTTATCTATTTTCAGAAGAAATCAGGTCAAGAAGTTTTCAATTTGTTCCTCGAATTAAAGCTTTATTAAACGCTTTTGGAAGATTTTAAAACTTTTCGCGGATTCAATGAGAAAAGTCCTGACGAAAGTAGTACGCTCTGAATATTGAATTTGTGCGCAACGAGCTGCTCCATTCCGTTCGTGTATAGCATTTTTCTCTTATTTCTGCTGACCTGTCATAAAAATGTGTGTTACTTTTATTTTCTTATATATATTTTTTTTAAGAAACGCCGTTTTCGTCAGTTATGCGTTAGAAAGAAACCTGGACAAAAATCCTTTCATGGAAAAATTTCGTTTTCTATTCTACGTTCACCTTATGCTCAAAGAAGCTGACAAATCATATTTGAAAAAGGCGCATGAAAACTGTATATAACGTCATTTGTATACAGTGAATTAAATGAAACCTTGGGATAATTGAAACAAAATTATCAGAAACGTAGACCGTTTTGACAGTAGGGGTGAAAAGGCAGGTCACACGTTTGGGCATCACAGAGCCACTAAATCATGGGAGGAGAAGAGTGACGGGGGTAAAAGTAAGCCAGTCCAGCAGGCGTGACGCGGTAACCCAAGCGAAATGCTGGTGAGCTAGGGAGAGAGTGGGGGGGGGGGGGCATGGCAGGGCACAGCTGTAACGCACCTAATCAAGAGAAGTGAAGGTTCGCGGCCGCATTGTCCGATTGATTTCGGGCGCAGCGCGGACTTGGCCATCAATGCCCCGCTAGCGTATGCGCCTGCAGCTCCGCATTGGAATCACAATGGCGGCCTGCCAGCTAGGGGGCATCGTCGAGGCAGCAGTAGACGTCCTCTCGTCGTTAATTAATTCGCGACGTGCAATATTAATGTTAAGTAATCAGGCGCGAGAGAGAGAGCGTTTCGCGACTCACCGCCACGACGACTGCTCGTCCCGTCTATATCACCATTGCTAATTATGCAGCGTACAGCTCTCGCGTCGATTATGATCCAAATTTGCGCTTCCTCCCTCACTTCAGTGTGACTATTGGCCCCCCTCCTACATTTACCGATCCAGATCCGTAGGTTTTATCTGGCGACCGCCCCCCGTTATGTTTTCATTATAGCTTTGACGAGTGAGCGATTGTCCGGACTGGTATTACTGCATCAAAGCAAGCTCTCTGAATTTGATCCTTTAACGTCTATTGCATCCCACCTACCTCCGCTTCCTCCCCCTTCAGATTCGAAACGCGAGCACTAATGCAAGATTAATTCGCGCGAGTTTACTGCATGATTGCGCAACGGCACCCACCGGTGTGACCCCGTCGTTCGAGTAAATGTTTAACGAGGGATTATGCGAGAGATCGTCTTGTTTTGACTCGCTACAACGTCCGGCTATCAGATGAACTTGCTGTGGCAAAATAGCAATAAGGAGTGAGAAGTGCAGTGAACAAGGGATAGTTTGATAGCATTTTATTGCTAACCGGAAAAAGAAAACGTAACAAAACTGGCATTAGTGTAATCGTCGTGAACGATAAGACGCGAGTCTCAATCAAACTAAAACATATCCGTGAACTCTTAGTAGAAACTTTGCAATTGCAATGCAGTCTGCAAGTCTCCGTCCCTGTATGGATTAATCCATCTTTCCAATAGATCGAGCAGACGCGTAGACTCGCGCTCGATCTCTCTTTGATGCTTGCCCAGCGTTTGATGGATATTCACCAACGTTGTACACGCCAGTAATATGCCCGACGGCAATTCGCCCTATCCCTACACACGCGCACACACGCACTCGTACACATGCACGCGCCATTTGGCAAATTTCGTCCGAATACCACGAGCCTAGGGAGATCGTAATCTCGCGTAGAAACGAAAAGGGTCGGAGGTGTAGGCAAAGCTCTCGACGTCGGCATCTGGCACCTGCGCGCCTCCACACTACACGCGAATCCCCCTTTGCCTCCCCCCACCCTTCTAGTTGCAGAGGGCGCGTGCGTTATTCCTTTGTGGGATTGGGCCGCGGGCAGTGCTAATGAAGCTCGCATTAAAGAGACGAGAGCGCTAAAACCACACGCGTACAGAGGCGCGTGCAAAAGTACGTTGGGAGCGATATAAATGCGCGCTCGCATTTCTGCGCCTCTATATGGGAAAGAGACTACTGGCGTCGAGGCTTTTTCCTCTATAGCGCCGACGAAGCAGCGCGTACGCTTCTCGTTTCCGCTCGTTATTGCAGTTAGCCTACCATCCCAAAAAGCTTTACAGTCTCACACTATAAATTGGTGAAGTTACTCGATAAGTCTAGTCAACTCTTTTTCTTCTTTTATATCGCCGCGCTTTTCACTCGGGCATTTGACTCGTAAAAAAAAACTTTTTCGTTTGATTGAGCTGTAGGACTTTTTCTACTCGCTTTTGAATAATGCGTGGGAGTTCAGGATATATCAATGACGAATGACACGCGTTGTCAAACGGACAAAAATCTTTAGCTCATCTAAATGATGAAAAGGGGGTACACTGAGGGATAGTGGGGATGAGCTTTTGGCAATTGAGTATGAAACGCGAGCTTTTATTTATACGCGATAATCATCGGTTCGTTATTTCATCCTGGGTTTATCGGTTTTACTGAATAACTGCGACGTAGATTTTTTTTCATATTCAGTAAAAGTTTTGGCTAAGCTTTATTTTCAGCGTACTAAAATTTTAATGGAACTGTTTTGGTGGATCGAAAAAAATTGGGTAGAGCTGCCCGATGTCAGATGACGTTTGATGAATTTTTCATGGGCGAATAATTAACACGCATGTCGGTTATTTGCATTTGCCGTGTTCGTACGCGAAAACATAAATTGATAGACTTGTAAAATTTGTGACGCGAATATAAAAAGGAAAATAGAGAAAAAAGTCCGTGCGTGTGGTTTAACGAACTGGGCCGCGAAAAAATTTGCCGTGAAATGTAGCGCAACACGCTATTTTTAAAACCACGTGATTTTACGAAGACATTTTCATTATCTGTGCTGACGTAAACATTTTTGCGTTTTTACAACAATTCTGGGAATCAAAATTCGAAAAAAAATATTGACTTTCCAGTAGTAACAGACATCACTGATCAGACAAAACAAATTTTACACATAATCTGAAAATACAATAAATTCATATAAGCTTTTTTTAAATACCGAACACGTCATTCCAGATAAATACAAAGTCCCAATCAAATACATCCCAATTAACCGTATTATTCAAATACCTCTGCATCATAAAGTTCCGGTTCATAATAAATTTTTCATCATTTAACTTGTGCATATAACGAAGCGAAGCGCGAATTAACAATTCACAATTATCCACACCTCTCTTCGGCTGGAAGTTATTTCAAACAGCCAATGCCTACTCCCCTCCCTCACCCTTCGCCAAAAATGTATTCATAAAAGTCAATATTGATTCCAAGTGAATTCTAAATCAAGTGCAACGCCGCTCGGACGACGACCTGGGCTCGTTACGCGCATTCTCTCTCGGTCCCCCTCAGCCATCCTCAATCATCGGAGTGCGCGCGTGTGTAGCGGAGAAGGTGGAGCTGGGGTGGCGGGGGGAGGCGGTGTACGGGCGCGTGGCCTAACTTAATTTCGATCCACAAATATTTTCATACGCTTAGCTCGCCTCTGAATCTCATCGGGACGAGAGAGGACAATCGGATGAGCCTTCGCATGGCCTTTTGGTTGTCTCCCAGTGAAGAGAGAGAGATAGAGGGAAAGAGAGAGGAGGAGGGAGGACAGAGGGAGACGCGGAAACGGTAGGCCTCCGGATATTGAAAATACCTCGGGGAGAGGCTCGGGAGAGTCCGGGATGAGAGCATCGCGCAAACATTGCTCGGCTACGCGCCGAACGGAATGCCAGTTGGATTGGCTTAGGTTGACGAAGGTGCGTGAGAACGCGAAGCTTCCATAGTCCCTCCCTTCACCCCCTATCTATATCTACAGCGCAGAGCTGTACGCCGCGAAAGTGATGGCGGCACGTAGCCTTACCCTCCTCCCTCTTCTACTGCCGCCGTTGGCATTTTGTCGAGCTGCTTTCGATGCAAATTCTTGATGGCTTTTCTAATATTGAAATAATATTGTGGCGTCGATGGGGGATGGGTCGTGGAAGTTTCAGATACATTGACTTTGTGTTGTGCTTAAAAATTGGACGAATTTGTATTATAAAATTAGGTTAACATTTATTTTGCTTTTAACTTGCACCTGACTTTACAGTACTTTACGATCGATTGAACGATTAAGTTGCGTAATATACGCGCAATTAAAATCCAGCGAAATTGAGCCGACTGTATGACAAACAGGTTTGACAGTAGCGACAGTGAACGCGTGTCTCTTTGATGTGGCATTCGATTTCGGCAGTGCGTTCTCCCACGACTCATAGCTGACAGTGGCAGTACAGTAGCCGTGGCAACACTTGTGAGTTCTCTTCCCTTTCCTGTCTTTTGATCGCAGTTAGCCCATCCAGACAAGCCGCGCTTATCCCTCTCTGGTCACGTGGGACTCTGAGCTTGCTGTGAGCGCAAAATCACGCGCTGTCGCCTTACGTCTTCTCGTTATGTTCATTGGACTGGCTTTCGGTGTTATAACGAGCAACACAAGATCTCGGCTGACAGTTTCTTCCTTAATTAATAAACTTAGATCTGTTTAATTAATTATCCAGATATCTCATTGCATTAGTTTGTTGGGCGTGCGTCTATACAGGCATATTCCATGTTATGTATTATGCTTTTCAGTTAATTATGAATGGATATTTTTGTTTGATTGGTTTTCTTTGAAAATTTGATATTATCTCCGTGACGTTGTGAACATGATCGTAGTAATGGTAAAGTCATCTTGACGAATAAACAAGAAATTTTAAAAGTCTTTGAAAAATCTTAGGTTACAGATACGCTTTGTTACAACCAATTTTTACAAAGTTCAACTTATCTAGTTTCATGATTATTTTCCTTCTTGAGTATTTATCCAAGTTGTAATTTCAACGCAATCCTTTTGTTTCTGAAACGAATCTCGAAATCAGCCACTTATGTTCTTAAACGACGATTGTCCAAGTCAAATCGGTCAGACTGGAAATTCGCAGGATAGAGCCAGAGAAACTCCTCGTTCGAAATGAAAACTATATCACTGGGCTTAAGATGACAAGCTGGCTCGAGTCGTAACCCTCCACAGGCTAATCTCTTTATTGCAGACCCTCGTCAGATCGCCGAAACCCGGATTCACATGTAACGCCTCTAACGCGATTTGCTTCGAATAATTTATGCTATTCCCTAAGTCTCGAACGACAATTCATTGACTAATTTTTGTCTAACCCATAAGCCTTGATATTATGAAACGAGATGGTATTATTCGTATAAAGATAAAAACTTTGTAAACCTTTTTATATTTAAATATCAAATTAATGCTATTTTACTTATCTTTTTCTTCATTCGAATTACAAAGTTTGCATTAAATCACTTCCTAATCAAATGCTTTTCTATTATTTTTGAAAAATCAAGGGCGCAATCTAAAATACAAAAGAGGAATCCTGCAGAAAAGAAGAGGGAAAGAGATAGAGGCAATCACTTTCTAGTTTGCATTGCGCTGGCGGGTCATTTGTTTCTGATCTCAATAAAATTTAAAAGTACAAAAGGAAAACAACGGTATACCGACAAGCGTGAGACGTCGCTGAGTAAGAAGGAACGAGAA
Source organism: Anagyrus pseudococci (assembly GCA_030522585.1). Classification (NCBI taxonomy): domain Eukaryota; kingdom Metazoa; phylum Arthropoda; class Insecta; order Hymenoptera; family Encyrtidae; genus Anagyrus; species Anagyrus pseudococci. The sequence goes on from JAPYYQ010000374.1 coordinate 99,568, forward strand.
AGGAAGAGAGAAAGAGAGAAGGAACGATCCAGTCCTCGATTTCCATTTCAAATACGCGCCCAGCGCAGAGCTCTAATATCCGAGAGCTATCGGATGTCGCGAGACGTCCTCTTTATCTTGCACCTCTTCCTCCTTCTCCATCCCTTTCCCCTTCTGGCGGACCTTGAATCGGTAGTTTCTCTTATCCCGGCGGCATTGACCTCCAAGCCGCCTTGGCGTATTGGCTAGAGTTTATTTTACAATTACTATGAGCCGCCATAAATAAGACGACCGTATAAGAGATCGCGGGGAAAGGGAGAGGGGGGATTGGCTAGTCGATACGTAGCCGAGATACGCAGCGCGCAAAACGAGCACGAGAGAGCCTTTCTCCGGTGATTTTTCACGACGGATTTCCGCGCGAGGCATTCCCCAGCGAGGATTAATTGGTGCGTACGCGAGAGGCCGCATGTGCGATTTATACCCGGGCTCCTTGAGAGGCACTCGTTTGTGTTCACTTACTGTAAGCTTCACCAGGGATTAAACGGCATACGACTGCTGCGATTTTTAGCTTATACTGAGATGGCTTGAACACGTAGTCCATACGGTTTTTCAAAAAGTTTTTTCAAAGTCCACTTTATAATGTTTGATTTTGTAATAAACCACGAGAGGATAAATTAGCATTATAACTCAAAACCGAACAATTTAAACAGAAGCCAAGAGCCCCTGACAGCTTAGCAACCTTGACAAACTCGCGCAGCCGAACCCTTTTCTTCTCGTTTATTTTTCGCTTCTTTACCAAGACTTGAGCTATTCTACTTTAGCCGAAGGTCACGAGCGAGGTATCAAGATCGCCCAGGCAATTTGCTGTGGGGGTTAGCGCCGACTCTCCAACGGTCCAACGCGCAAAGACACGCTTATTATCGTCAAGGAAATGAATTTTGTTATCGCTCTCGGTAAGACAAGGGAAAGGGAAAGCCAACTTCATCGACTGACGTAAGCCGCGCAGACGCACACACATACACACACCTGGCCGACGCTTTTAATGCCAGACTCCTCAGTTGCCTCCGAAAGACGGAGGAAATTAATCTCGATGATAAAGTAACCATGTTGGGAAAGTCAGGAAGGGTGCGCGTGCGGAGGGAGAGAGAGAGAGAAAGACGTTTGCTCTCGTCTCGATTATCGGGCTTAATAATAAGCGAGGGGGGCTTCAAGAAGGGGCACACGGCTGTTCCTCTCGTGCTTTCTTTGATCGCTCTTGATGTTACGTTTGCAGGAGCCGGCAATATCGCGCTACAAAAGCCCGAGGAGAGTGAAAGTGACGGCTGTTCTTCGGCTTATTCGGAAATTTCAAAGTTTGTTATTCCGGCATTTTCGCGAAGGGCCAACGGGCTTTGGTATTGAGCGGCTTCTGTCTTTGGATTATATTCTTGATTGATGGAAAAAGTGGAAATAATCGGTAACAAAATATAGCGTAGACTATAGATTTATTCCTTTATTTTTTTTAATTAACGCTTAGTCAAAAAGAAAATACCAGATATATTTTATTTATAAAATCAAGTACATTATAGATAATTAAAGTTTATAAACTATCCGAGTTGAACACCAAGTTTTCAATACACGTTTCGAGGCATAGCGAGAGAGAGATACTGGCAGTCATGGCAAGTCGCTTGTAAAACACATCCACACGTGCATACCTCGAGTCGAATAAAAAAAAATCAGAAATGTCCGAAGTTGCGGTTTTTTTACCCCGTCGTCCTCGCGACATCGTCCCGCAGCTCTTTTTCTCTGTCTGTACGCGCATGTACAAGCGCGCATAAGCGCGTAATCACGCGCACTGCCGACGTGTATATATACATTGCCGACGGAGCTCCGAGAGAAAGGGAAGACAGGTAAAATACGCGCTCGCATAATTACGAGTGTAATTTATAAAAAAACGACCATATGGCTATTAGTTGGTGCTTTATTTTTCTCACCGTTCCTGAGAGCGTAATGTCCAGGGTCTACACTAGCTATTTTCTCGCGGCTGCTCGTTCTCGGCATTTTACCGTCGACTCTCTTTCTCTCTCTTCTACTGACTTTTTTTTAACCGTTTTTACTTTCGCTTTTTTATTATTTGGCTGTGCTAAGTGCCTCTATTTGCATTTATTAACAATTGGATTTATAACCGTTATCGGGCTTTTATGCGATAATGTGACTGTGCGCGCGCGACTTCGTAATTCAAGAGTTAATTTGTTAAATAGTTACGGCTGGTAGGAAAAGCGACAGACGCTCGACAGCGTTATGCTAATAGTGAATAAGTGTTATATTTTCGAGTCCATTATTGTAATGGCGCACTTTAGTCATTTAAAACAGGGTTTTAATTTTTTGCCCCCTGCTTCGGGATTTGTGCGTAGCCGAGTTAATTTTTCTCTCGATTTTCCAGTTTATTACCAGTTAAGTGCAACATTTTCCAGTTTTTAAACTATTTTTTTCCATTGAATCCATGTGCGACGTGGATGACACAACATCAGTGTAAGCAAGGGTACGAGGTAAGTAAAACACGTTCGTACCCACAATTCCCGGTGCCGGATAAATCTCGGGGCTCGAAATTAAGACAAACGGAAGGTGGAAATCTCTCCCCGAGCGGACGAAAGAAGGCGGGAATAGAAGGGCGCCACTTGTAACTCTTACATTTCTACACCTGCTCTTGTCCGACCCCTCCACCTCTTTCCTTTCGCGTCTACACGCAAGCCCAAGAGAGCTAAAGCTTCCCTCCCAAGCGTAGGTACAACCCAAGCCGTCGCGAGACGATGTCTGGAAAGGGACACAAGCGAAGTATCCTCCCTCGCTTGCACGTAAGCGACTTAATAGCTTTATGGCGTATGCCCATTTTTTACGTCGGCCGGAAATATTTATTAAGGGAATTAGGGAAATTAGCGCTGAGGTCGAGGGACACCACTTGTCCGCCAGGCGCATCGCCGATTCCCTCCCAAACGAGGGTGGGGTATGGAAAAGGGAATGGAACTGGCAACAGGGCTAAGGGAATGGAGGAAAAAATTTATATCCGTCCGAGAGAGGGTTGTGCCACTGCGCGGGCCTGCGTTATCTCATTTTGCGGTTAGGGTGTTTACAAGAGAGCTGCCTGCGTAATTTGAATTTGAATAAAGGTGCATGCTGATATGGCTCCTGGCCCTTCCTCTTTCTCTCTTTGTTACGGCGGAGAGAGAAAAAATTATTGCTCCGGTAATTAAGGTGTTTCGGCTAGGGATTTACGATAGGATCATTTCGAGTAATTTTGCACTGACGATTTTTTAAGAATTTGACCGCGTTTAAATTTTCAGGTTGCTTGCTAAATAAAAAACTTTTTATTTGCTGTGGTAGGTGTAAAGTGAGAAATTAGGTAATTAATTAAGACTATAAATGGCAGTATTCCTTACATTCAAGTGGTTGACGTATATATATTTATGATATTAAAAGGAGTGGGATATTTATGATCGTTTTCTTTCCAACGTGCTCTCCTCTGTATTCATTTAAGATCGAGTATTATACAGCGCGTGGGTTTAATATCTGGGATGCGCTATAAAGACGAATGCGGGGTGCTTTCTGGAAAAATAGATTTATCTGCTGGGCTCGTAATATTTATTTTCTTATTATAGTCGTTGCGGTCGAGATCCTCTGTTTTAAAAACTTTAACTCGTCTATCTTAACTTTCGCTTAAAAATACCATATACATTTAAATTTTTTTTATTTTTAATATAACAATTTCGTTGGATAGAAAGTTTTTAATAATAAAATTATTCAAATTCCCCATTAAAATCTTTAAATTGATGCATGTAATAGTATATTTTTTTTATAACAAAAAATATTTTTTAAACGTTGTTATACAACTTTACTATTGATCTTGTAGTATCAGCAGTTATTGACAAGAGTTTATTTTTTTACCTCCGAAAAGTTTATACTTCGAAAGTTGAAAAGATTTTTTTACCATTTATACTTTCGTTCCAACGTCATAAAAAATACTTTACCACACTATTTTATTCTGTGTACGAATGACAACATTTTCGGGGGTTGGGCAAAAACGCAAATAAAATAAAATAAGCAATAGGAACCTACGACGCCTCAAGCGTTTTTCGAAACCGCTATTCCAATTTGTTTATAAAACTGTAATATTTAACCTCGCGGCTATCTATATCGCCCTCAAAACTGTATTAAAAAAAAAACGGAACCCCTAAAAAAAGGAAAAAAATCGAAACGTCAACGTTTGCGGTTGGCAGAACAGAACTGACGGAGGGTGGGTGCGGAGCGATTTTGATTGATGTGGCAAAAAATAAATACGACGAGGAAGCACAGGCAGTCCGTATTTTTGTTCATCGGCGCCTTGTATTTGCGCAGGAGGAGGTATAATAACTGGCAACGCGTTCGCGTGCGGACGTTCTCTCTCGGCAGCGGGCTTCTTTCCCTTGAACCAAGAGCTCTCCTGCCTTTACCACGGCGTCTGGCCAGGCTAAATAAATTAAATTGGTCGCTAGGGCACTTTGTCAAATTGTCGGGGTCCTCGCTACCCTTAGCCGCACCGGCTTTGTTCTTGTGGGCTTGCGCACCTTTTTTTCAGGAATTTCGTTAATGCCCGCTTTGTCCGCGCTTTTTGCGCTCTCTCCGCCCCTCACTTTCTCTTTTCTCCCTTGCACTTCTCGTTTTTAATCACGTCGGATACGCACGTACGTTAACGTAAGATTTACGAGCGTTTTATTATCGCGTTAGGTTATAAAGCAAGCTTGTCGCGAGAGCAAACGAGATTTCTAGCCGGCAAATTCTTGCTTGTATGAAGCATACGTGGATTAACGCGGATTGTGCTTGCATAAATTGCAAACGTTGTTTCAATTATCGTAGGGAGGTTTTCAATTATAACGATACGAATAGTATTATGGCGATGAAAATGCTGGCAAGTAAAGTGTGGGTTTACGAAGTCAATGTTTTTGTACAATTAGTTTTATGCCGTGTATGTTTTATCCGTTGATCAATTTAAAAACGTCAAATAGAGATTCAGTTATTGATTTCTCTAGTTTACCAATGCCCACGTATTATCCCAATTGTTGCGGCTTCCTTGCTAGCTGAACCTTATACAGCGACGTTTCGATGCATATCACATTATGGTAATGGAAAACTTTAGACAAAATTAGTAAATTCAAATTTGCGATTGTACATAAATCACTTGTGATCTTTCGATGATTACTACCCAATCTATATTCTATTAATCATTTGAAGGTAATTGAATGAAATACGATGGTCAATATTCTGTATTGTATTTCTCATGAATGAGTATGCGCATAATTGCGTTGCAATTTGTCGAATATATTTACCCATATCAACTGCTTTGAGGAAGAAAATAAACCGAAACTAGTAGTAATATCAGCGTACAGTCAGACAGAACGAAAACAGCGTGTTTTTGATAAATTTAAAATTTATAAAATTCACTGTAATTTAAATTACGGAGTTTCAATTTTTTCCTCATGCCAATTTTTGCATCGAATTACAAAACTCTAAATCATTTCAACTTTCAAGCCCTTCCAAACGTTAAAAAACGTAGCTTCAAGTTAAAATCTAGCCCGGCCTTTTGACCAGCACACGCAGTAGCAGCAGCAGCGGCACCGCGGGCTTTCATAATGAATCAAAGACCCGTCTAATTAATGAAGAATCAATTGAAAGCCTGCACGAGATAAACGGCGTTCGCACCTTTTTTCGCGAAATGGAAAAAAAAGGAAGCACAGCCAATCCAATTCTGCACCGGCCGTTAATTAATCGGTGCTCAATACCAAAAGAGCGAAAGCGGGAGGGAAAGAGAGAGAGAGAGAGAGAGAAAAGCAGAATCCGGTTGTGAAAAAACTGTCAGAATCAGACTGGGAAAATTCCGGAGCTCGGGTGGAGGCCACAGGAGACGGGACAAGTCCGACGGGCGTGATTTTACGCGCAGAAATTATGGGCTCCCAAACAGAGAGAAAGAGAGATGGAGAAAGAAAGAGAAGGCTGTGGGGGAAAGAGCGGTCAGATAGCACGACTATCCTATACCTGGGAGCCGCTTCATTTGTATTCAAATGGGCATAATTTTTCGCGCCATCCACACCGAACGAGAGCAAGAGAGATAAGGGAGCAGGGTGAAGGGAGTAGGATGGGATGCGACGGAGCTCGCGCGACCATTAATTAGGAGCGAGTCCGAGTTATATAGCGAAGGGAGGGGGAGTTTTAAAGCCGTTGAGCGGGCGATACGTCGCGCGTAGCAGGCCAACGGGTAATATGGGGTTGAGAGAAGGAAAAAGGGCGGGGGAGGGGAGGGAGCAAACGGGGCGGCCCGGGTCGTCAGTGCCAGAGGCATATTCCGCTAAATCAAAAGCGGCGCCCCCGTGCGCGTCTATTCCTCATCGGGAGCTGCTAGCCACGTATAAGGGCTACTGGCGAACTCGGTCCTCTGTTTCCTCCCCTGATCCACCCCCTCGACTGACTACCTCACTTCCTTCTCCTCTTCTTTTTCCTCGTTATTTCCTACGCGCTCGCACGTACCCTCTCTCTTTCTCTCCTGCCTACTTTTTCGCTCCTCTTTGTTTGAGCTTTATTGTTCAGGCCGCTTGAAAATTTCTTTTTTTTTCTTTTTCGTCGGGCCTCTGCCGGGAGTATAGCGCTTCGCGCGACAGGTTTAAAGTTTGACTTTGCTGCCGGAAGATTCACGGCGTCACCAGAGCGTTTGAATAATTTTACATGCGCAGTTGAGTTACTTAAGGGAATTGGCTTGAAAACTGATCTGCTAAAGCGCATAAATTTTTAAATGCAGACCCTCTCGCGCACACACACCTTCAGACACCATCAAACTCGCACTCTCCTGCTTGTTAATATTTTCATACTCATTTCTAAATTGTATCCGATGACCGCAAATAAATTTCCTCCTTTCAACCGTCTTTTCTAAAAGCCAGTCCATCCAATTTCCCTCGTTCTCCCTCATCACCTCTTACGCACTGTTCCAGCTCTATACCGTCGTAACTCAACTTTATTTACTTTTCGGAATTGCATTGCAGCCTCGAGCGCGCGATTTAACTGCCGGATTGTTTTAGCGAGAAAGCTGCGCGGACTCGTCTCTCGCGCGTCTGCTTGGCTGTCCCGCATCCGTCAAGCGCAACGCGCGTCGGCAAGATTTAGAGAATGGAACACGCCGGAATGAGGGGGGCCGGGGGAGAAAGTGGCAGCGCCGAATCACTGAACGACCTGGATTTCCACGGCGATACGTTCATTCATGCCTTGGACAGCGTGAATTATGTGACGCAATTTCGCGTGTGCATATACGCGCTCCTGACAGCTGCACTAGCTCTGCCCTCCAGTTCGCTTTTTTTTTCTCTGGTCCTTTGTCTGGCGTCGCTGCTGGTCTTCTTTACTACACTCGCGGCGTATGGATGATTTCTAGCGTGACACCAGTCTGGTCAAGACTAATTGAAATGTCGATGTCAGAGTATGGTTCGTGCGAATTTTTTTCTGAGATGTCAATTTTTTTAAAACTTGGATTTTAAAAGAATGTACAGTTCAACCTATTGATTAAATATAAACAGAAGTACAAAATCCAAATTAACATCGCAGACCCAATCGAATGAATTACTTACGTTAGAAATTATCGAAGGCTTTCGGAAGAGTTTGAAACTCGAGCGTACTTACACGGCTCCTAAGCAAAAAGGAAACTAGTGTAATGAGTTTGCATAAAACTCCCTTTCCTACGACAAAAAGAAAACAAGAGCAATGACCTGGACAAAGTCGTGACCACATCGTGGCAAAGCAAAGGCGAGCAAAAAAAGCTCGAGTCAACTTCGGTATCGGAACTCAAGATTGAGTAGTTCAATTTTAGGCGTCCATGGTAGAGGGTAGTACTAGGGCTTGAAACAAGTGGATAAAAAGCACGAGGCCGCGCGGCCAATCCAGCTCGGTGCTTTTTATGCAGATTACACGCTCGCGGCGGGCGTCTGGGGGTAAAAGCTCGCCTCCGGCCTCGACGCTTAAAATCACTCCGATGTTTTTCTCGTGCGCGCGACGTTCAAAGCTCGGCGGAGCTTAGCCTCCTGGCAATTATCGCGGCCGACCTCCCGAGCTTTTCCTGAATCGTCGTCAATTGCTCGTTATGCCGGCGCACTAATGCGAGAAGCCGAAGCAAAAAGGGGTAATACAGAGTGGGGGAGCGAGCTATGTGAAAAAAAAGGGATCGCAAAAAAAAGAAAATCGCGAGCTACCGTAGATTCGAATGTCTGCGCAAGCGATAGCACCGTTTGAGGATTATGGAAGTCACCATAGTTACGACGCGCTAAATTTACTTTATTTCCACACCAGACGTAAACTTTGGCCTTTGAACGCTTTGATAAAACGCTTTAATAAGCCTATTTATGAAATAAGCTTAATGATTTCTATTTTTCCATCTACAAATATGTTAATTATGAGGAATCAATTGAAAACTTGACTTTTTTTTTTAAAAATGGTATTATTTATTAAGTAGGATGATAGGGTAGAACTCAAAGGAGTTTCACGTCGCCCCAGCAATTCGTCCAGTCTCGACTTGACTTTGTCAATATGCTTGTATACAGTAGCCGGGCGAAAGCTTTACAGGGCCCAGAAGCAGTTGCTAGGGAAGCCATTGCCGAAAGAAGCACACGCGAAGGAGGGATCCTGGCTGAAAAGCGGCTCGCATCAACGGCCGGGGACAGTAATGAGCGCTCTAATTAAAACAGCGAGCTAATGAGAAGATATTAGAACGCCGCCTCGGCCCGGGCCGCGGCTCTTGCTCTCTCTCTTGCCCCTCTTGCTGCTGCTCTTGTATACCCGTCGCGCAAAGCAATTGCGCACGTGTCCGTCTCGAGCACGCGTTCGCTTTCCCGGCATAATAATGAACGCGGCTCTTTGGCTACGCGAAATAAATCAGATGCCGCGCGCTCGTTTTAATTGGCCGAGAATCTCCGGTATTTTTCGAACGCGTAGGCTTGAGCTTTTTCGTTTGACTGCTTTATGACTAATTGATCCTTTGTCTCGCTCGCTTTTCGACGGAGTTAATTTTTGATTTCGAGTTTTCTGCCTGGCTTTTTCTCGAATTTATTAGTTTGCTAATAAGTTTTGATCACATTGGGTTTCCTGTAATTAATTGTAACAGATATGTACTGTCGGTCGAATTGAAAATTTACGTAAATTATAATAGTCATTATTGCCCGTTTTATGAGGTAGTTATCAAATGTAAAATTTTTGAAAATTTAATTTTCTCTCGACTTATTCGAGTGCGTTAATCAACTGACTTTTTATTCACGGAAAAATAAATTAATGTAAAATTAAATATGTTATATTTCAATATAAAAAGAATTTTGATTAAGAACTCGTTTTGTTAAAAAAACGTATATGAAAGAACATTAAATTTCAATAATAATAATTTTTCGAATTTATCTTGAAGTTAAAAATGTAAAAGTATTACTATACTAACTGCATCCAAACAGACTCATCGCCGGTAATTATAACGCAATAGCATAGGAACGCGTGCCCGGTGTAGAGAAGTACGATCTATGCGTGACGAGAATAGTTCAGTGCATATGTGCCTCGAGATTTATTCCATACTGTAATTGAAAATTCATCTCCACGATCACCTATTAATAAAGGCCTCTTAGCTAATATCTTTTTAATAAACAATTCAACGTCACATTCACGCTTGAAATTTATAAATAATTTTGAATTTATTCAATGATTTGTCATTATTTTCTTTTCGGCAGTTTCCATTATATTTGCAAGTATATCTCTTTCGAAACAATATTAATTACCATCGCCGGATCGAACAATATTAGTTTCAGCATTTTAAATCCCGTGCAATACAGATTAAATTAATATCAATTGCCAATGAAACATAAACAAAAAATGTTCAGGCACAACATTGAATAATCGAAACTAAAACATGATATTTTTTGAGGTATCGAAAGCGCAAGGAGAGAAAGAGAGCTACCGTACAATTTTCTCCATATTGCCGACAGGCGAAAGGGCTGCTGCCCAGTAGCTGGGTATACAATTTCACAACGGCCAATCCATACAAGTTCCTCGGGGCCGATAATTAGGCACGCAAAAGCCTTGCGGCGCATCGGCGCGAAACCGACCCTCCCCCCCCCCACGTCCTGCTCTGCACGAGGGTGGCGTTTGCGCACGGCCAACGAAGGCCTGCAGCCCTTTTCTCGATAGGGGATCGGAGCGCGAGCTTGCGCCAGTAGGGTTATGCCGTGTTTACCGCAGCCTATACGCTCCCGTGCGCTTGCTTTTCCCCTCGGGACTTTTGCTTTGTGACGCCACCAAGATCGCCTGTCCAGAGCGTACTTTCTATATTATCCAAAATTATGGCACGATTTGTCTATTGGAATGAGGTCGAGCAGTTGAAACACCGCGTATGACATTATTCAGCTTTACTTGGCGGCATGTCTTTCTTTACGTAGAAATGTAGAGGCGAACAATAAGAAATGGAACACAGAATCGCGGCAAGTTAAAAGCGAGAACAAAGGGAGTCTCGAAAAAGGGAGAAAGGAAGATGCCGCGAGGAAGAAACTCAGCCTCATAACGGAGGCATACGTATGCCGCTCGTGAGTGCTGGAGCAGTCCGAAGCGGCAAGTGTACGTGTGTAGGCGAGAGAACAAGTGTTCTCCGCGTGGTTCTTGGGCGAAAAGTTAGCTGGGCTCTCTCTCTCTCTCCGTAGCGATGTTGGCCTCCACTGCTACGAGACTGTTGGGAAAAACTTTTGGCGCGTGACGCTGCACTTTCGGCGAGGCGCTCTTGGCCCCCGTGAATAACGGGGCCCGCGTGCCCCCGCGAAGTAGCGCAATATTCGTCGTCCGTGTGGTCCGCGGCTTTAATAGCTCGCTGAATGCTCCTCGGAGCTATGGCTGCTCGCTCGTAAGCGCCGGCAAGCTTTGATTTATAGTTACGTTTATATGCGAGCCCCTGCGCTCGGGAGAGAGAGAGAGAGAGAAGAGGCCCCTCGCGAGATTCACGAGCTACGGTCGGCCATTCGTTGGGAGACACACCTGGCGAACCTTGTTGTCGATGACGCAAAGTATCCAACTTTAATATTTCTCCTCCATTTAGGTTATTGTCATTTTGGAAAAAGCCGATCTCGAAATACGCACATTGTATGCGCGGGGGCATTATTTATTAGCGAACGAATAAAAAACAACCTCGGGTAGTGGTAAGTCAGTATACGCGTACGTGTGTGTGCCCGCGCCAAGGGGACTGTGGTGTGCGCGCGGCGCTCCCAAGGTGGTAAGCAAGAAGCAAGTGAAGCGCGCTCGTAAAACAAGAACTGGAACGTGTCCGACACGCGTGTAAAAAGAGTCCCAATGACGCTATCCGCGGCTCTCTTTACGACGCCGTCCGTACCGTTTATTTACCGCTTACCGTCTTGTCCTTCTTTTCTTTCCCATCTTCACCTCCTCTTCTTCTTTTTCTCTCCTTGCTTCCTTCTCCTCTCGTCCTTTATGCATCCTTCTTTCTTCTCGCGAATTTCTCTCGCGAGATCTCAACGTCGCGGCTGTAACAAAAAAAAAGAACAGCTTTCTCTCTCGTTTAGGCGCTATTTACGTGTCTCATTTGGCTCGGAGGTATCTGCGTAATGACTGAGATTTAGTTCGATTACTGTAGAACAAGTCAAGCCTAATGCGTACTTGTAATATGTAATGAACTTGATTGGTTTTTTTAATCGTATCTAATTTTACTTATTTTTAATTATACCAATGAATTGGTGATATTTTCTTATCAATTGACTAAATGTAATATTTTTGATTGAATATCGATGTAACGAAATTAATTATTTGATTTCTACGAGTAATTTATTTCACGTACGAGTCTCGCTGCAAACATCGACCAATAAACTTTAATTCAAACTTGCCGCCGAGCTTTTTTTTTGTCTTACCCATTAAAAATAATTTAATCATTCGCATATCCCGAACATCCGGCTTTAAATTGACATTATTCAAATTTTAACAAGAGCCGCGTGGAAAAATAAAGATAAATCGCGTAAAAAGCACGATCTCTCTTTCTCTCTCGTTCATGTAGCTCTTATCTGAAAAAGCGTAAGCAAGCAAAATGTAAACGAAGGCCAAACGGGGCCAAGCATCCGTGTAAGCGGCAAACAAGCCAGTTTCGAAAACTACAAACACAAAAGTGGCGGCCTCGTTAAATCGTCAAAATAAATGCCCGTGGTCCTGCCTACATGCCCTTCGCGTTCGAGCGCGCCGAGGGAGCCGTGTGTGTCTGCGCACACAACCGACGACGGGTATTATAAATCGAGAAAGAGATGGAAAGAAATAGCAGGAACATTACGCGCGCTCGGCATGGACGCGAAATCTCTTGCTGCGATGGAGGCCCACTGACTTTGATGTTCGATAGGAGCAAGCGGCGCTCTTTGTGTTTGCCCCCTTCTTTTTTTTATCCTTTCCGCTTGCTCCCATGCTCTGTATAGGCTTGACGTGCTCGTCTTTCTTCAAACTAACCTCTCTGCTGTTGAAGTCGTATTTTTTCTTTCTTAACGCTTTTGGTTTGTCTTGTAAAAAGCCGAATGAAAGGGTTACGCTAAACTTATTGTAAGTCTTTCTTCGTTTGAACTACAATTCTCGTTATTTCTTCTATTTTTAATACTGATTAAATAAAATTAAATTTGTATTTACCTGACAAATCTTAATTAAGCAAAAATTTAATAAATTCCATGTCGAACTAATTAAAAGTAATTTTGACTTCATGGAAACCGTCGGAAATATGCTGAGGCAAGAAAATAAATAAACTCCACGAGCTTTCGGTGAATAATCAAATTAGTTCAGAGAAACACGTATACAACGTGTATATAAAAACTCGCGAAAATCGCTGCGAAAGCAAACGCGAAAGAAGGCAGCTGAACCGCAATAGAACGCGTGGCCCGGCGTGTCGTTAAAAGCAGCGAATCTCCCTCGTCTCGCGTTTACACGGTACCAGTTAGCATTTTCGTTAAATAAGCCATTGCAATCAAACGGGCGAAAGCGCTATACTTACAATTTTAGCTTCGTCTGCAACCCCAGATTTCCAAGCTCTCTCGTGAACTGTCACTTACCTCGATTTCTGTTAATGGTGTATCAGCTGCTTTTACAAATAAAAAAATCTTCTTCGTACTATGTTGAGAAAACTGTCCCGACCGAATTTTTAGCTGCACTAACACAGTTCTTTAGTTTAGCTTTATAAACCATGTTTTTTAACACTTTGGGATTTGTGACAGTCTGGCTTTGTTTGACTTTCAAGACACGAGATGCGCACAGGGAATCCCCAGATTTGGGAAGCTCTTAAGCTTGTTCAGGGATTCCCCTGTGTCGACATAAGCGTTTCTTTCTCTTTTTATTTTCTCTTCGTCTGTGCTTTTTAATTTTCTCCAGGGGACGAAGAGAGTTTATCATGAACCTTTGTGTGCGATTGTTTCCGCTGGACCGATGCTTATTGCGAGAAAAAAAATTCACAAGTGACGGAGTTTTCTAATTACGTTGAGCATGTAATAAAGCCAAGGACGGAGTATTGGAAAGAGCTCTAATGAAGCAGTTTTTTATTGGTACGATTATAATTGTGTTACGCGAGTAATGCATATTACAGCTTTGAATGAAGTTCTTTATGATTTCCAGGAATTCGTTTCATTTGAGATACGAGGCTCGTCAAAAACAATGTGCCTTTGATACTCGTGCGATTACTCGTATTATTTCTCAACATTCGAAACTGATATTAACGGTTTTATGCGCCGACAATTTAACTTTTTAATGAACTAATAAAAGTTAATTTATATTCGTCAATCAAAAATTTGTACAATCTATTAGTACTAGTTTGCAAAGACGCCGAGTACACAGAGACGCAGTAGGAAACATCAAACGCAAAATACTTTTTAGCGTGACATTTCTAAGTTTCCGTCCTGGTGGCTTGTGCCATTTAGCCACAAAGCTTGAACACAGCTGGGCGTTAAATTATTAGTTTGGTACCAACACGTATTCGTACATTGAGACGCGTTCGGTCAGGCGCGCACATACGAATAAGCTTTCGCACACACGTTACAGGGTTCGAGCTTAATTAGCTCGCTTGAGAGGCTACTGGCCTCTACTCTCCCGGAGACATTGGAAATTCGACCAACGCGCAAGCGCCATTTCCGGGCTAAGCTTTTCAAAGCTATACGCCCAGTTATCGCCTGGACTTTAGGCTACTTGTGGCAACGAGTCGGTTCGCTTACTACCTCTTGAACCCGTACACCGCGCAAAAGTCCTTTGTAGCTTTGCTTGCTTTTACCTAGTCACAACTTTTATTCTTTTATTTGTGTCCGAAGCATCCGCTAAATACACTTGGTATTTACAAATATCAATACAACTAATTTCATGAAATCCGATTCAACTTTGATTATTTTCCGATTAAAGAATTTCTTCGATTACGGGAATCAGCCGAGCAGTGCATGGAATCAAGGAGTATAGAGACATTGTTTGCCCCTCCCTCGTCTGGTATTTAATAAAGCTTCTCCGGCAATTACGTTTTATCACGGTCGGCCAATTGGATCGTTATCGGAGCGCGTTCAACGACGAAATAAAAGGAAGAGCCGCGGGGTTTGGGGGGTGAAAAAGAGCATTTGGGCTGCAAGTGCCCAAATGCCGCGCAACGTTTCTCTCTCTCTCTCTCTCTCTCTCTCTCTCTCTCTCTCTCTCTTTGGAGTGCCTCTCGAGTGTCCTTTCAGAGAGGTTTTCCGGGAGTGGGAGGCGAGTGGCTTGGGAGGAAGGGGCGAGGCAAGCTTGCAGCGCGCGCGCCAAAGGAACGTCAGAGCGACCTCCTTCGGCCCGGCGCGGCGTTCTCCTTCTCTCCCTTTAGCTTCTCTGCTGGGTCGCAGCTTGTTTTTCCTAGGGTCGGATAGCCTCCCCGCTCTTCCGGGATTTATCTCGACCGCTTGGCTTTTTTCGTCCCGCGTCCTTAGGATTCGCCGAGAGCGCGCGGTGCGCGTACTCGCGCTTGCATCGCTTGGCAAGCGTCCGCGGCTGCAGAGCTTGCAGTAGCGATAGCTCGTAGGGGGGAGGATAGGGGGGCCCTACGATGCTCGAGAAATTATGTGACGTTTGTGAGTCCCTCTACCTACTGGGAATTCTTGGCTTTTTCTGGGAGCTTGCTGCACGGCTTTGCTTTACCAGGTCAGCACATCACTGCATGTGTGCTTAGGACAGTTTAGTCAACGATGCGAATCTCTCTATCTCTCTTTCTTTCTCTTGCGTATGTTTTACGGTGTGGTTTTAACTTTTTGTCGTTTCCAAATGTGGGTTCGAGTCCTGTGGTAGCATGTTTTAGTTCTTGCTTGGCGTATCTTCTACGAAAGATAATTTTAGTTAACGAATTGATAGCTTCGGGTTTATTTCTACCAATTTTTAGCGTCACGCTTTATCTTCAAATCTTAGCTCAATGTCGAATTTCGTTATCTCTTAATCCAATAAACATTGAACGTCTAATAGCTCAACGAGTTTGAAAGCCCACGCTCCCTATAGCCTCTCTAAATTCTGATAAAATAAAGACAGAAACACAAGCCGAATTTAAATATCCTGTTAAATAATTCAGGCCCCGGGAGAAAATCTCCTCGCTATACCGACAACGAAGGAGCAGCAGCGAGCGAAGCAAGCTCCCCTGGTCTTAAGACCGACGAAAACCTAATCGAATACGGCCGTGACCGTTGTCGGGGACGCCGTATCTCTGCATTTACCCTAAAACGAGCCCTATCCAAAAACGAGGAAAGCCTTCGTGGAGGTACGCGGCATTACTATAATCTTTCACGGTAAATATTTGCATTGCCCTTATATAAGGACGGAATTGAAAGCTTTCGGCTTTGTCCTTCTCTGCAAGTCGGCGTCTTTTCTTTCTGCCTGATCTTTCGACCCCCTTCTCGCTACCTCGTTTTCCGCGTCGATGTACAAGACTGCGTTACATTTCTTTTAAGTGCTGCAATGGTTATTGGCACAAGTTTTATAATATGACAATGAAATTCTAAAATATTACTTATATTTCTATAAAATTCATTTTAAAATTTGTAAATTTATTTTTGTTTCAGGTAAGTTTCGAAGTCAGTACGCTAATTGATGGCGAAAAATACGTAAGTTATTCTTGGTTATAGACTTGAAAAAGGTATTACGTTCTTTTGATAATATTATTTCGATTCTTTTATATATTCATTCAACAGCAATTACAAAATTCAGTTTTTTTCAATATTAAGTCGTGCTCTAACTTTAATTAGTAAAGTTAATTGCTGAAAATAACTTTTTACGCTCATAACGAATAAGAGAAATCGACACGAGCACTTGTCTGATAACTTTCAGTTCAAAAAGCCGAACGGTATTAAAATTGATGTTTCAATTAGTCTTTATAAATATTGAAATGTCTATTAGGTCGATTCTCCTTACATAATTATTTTCACAATTCATTGAAAAATTAATGGTTCCTCATCCGTTAAGAATCGTTCGTCAGAGATGATTCACGTAATTTACCAGAATATGCATGAGAATAATCCCTTCTTGGAATGTTAATCGATTCAGTATGAGATATTTGAAGAGTACTTTGGTAAAAGCGTTAAACTAGAAAAAATGAAAAGTAATAACTTCCAGAATTATAGGAAAAAAAAGTTCGTAGATAGTGGGTAGCGATGCGTATTTAATTGTAGGTGCTATAATTTGAAAAGTACGCATTCTCGATTGCAAGTTAACTCGGGGTAGGTAAGGGGAGGAACTGTAAAAACAGAAAGAGACCGCTTGCCTTCATTAAAAAGCGGTGCCCTACCCCCTTCGTTTTCATCTTCTTCGAATTGAGCTTGTATGGTCGCAAAGACCTAAACGAGTGCGACGACGTCGAGAGGAGGTGGAGTAGGAGGACGTAATTGTTTTCGCAGCTAATTGTTTAAAAGCTGGGCAAACCGCCTATACATAGCTCCGAGTATTATGTGCGCGAGGCCTCGCGCTCTGCCTGGGGAGCCTAGGAAGAGAGTGACAATTCCTTGTGTCAATATTGAATTATGAATTTATTAGCAGCCAGTCTGGGGGGGAGAGCTGAGAGAGGGGTTGAAAGAGACGGAAGAGGTTGGAAGTTGCTGATGAACGAGACAAAGATGACGAAGGGCGGCGGCGACGGCAGACGAGGAGAGGGGGGAGGGGGATTGGAGGACTGTCGCGCCTCTCGCAGAGGTGAGAAAGCGACGGAGATTTCTCTTTGTTCGGCTCGCAAGTCTCTCGAATTCTTTCGGGATTTTCGTTTCTTCCACGGATGTAACCGGCAGTGAAATATTATGAGAACTTTGGCGGAAAAGTTTTAGCCGAGGATTTCGGGTGTCGAAAGGGGCATGAAAAGCGATGACTTCTCGAGGTATCAATTTTCCAAATTTTCCATTATACGAACGTGGTAGGAAAGAAGGTTTTGGATGAATCAAATTAAAATTTCTCTACGGTTGAATGATTATTTTTAGAATATGGTATTTGAAATGTTTCGGATTTTCTCCACAAAACAATTTGATTGCAACACAGTAATCCTAGGTGAAAATCAGCGTCGTATTCCTAGTCCGCGAATGTAGATGGGTAACACAGGCAAACTGTTTGTCGGGAAAATGAAAAGGACGCGAAAGCTCCAGGGCTGAACGGTGAGTTTTCGCACTCGCAGAAAAAGACAAAAGCAGTTTTCTTGCGAAAGCGTCTCCTCCTTCTCCTTCCACTTGGCTACTGCCACCACTTTGTACGTATCTTTTTGCGTCTGCACTCGAAAGACCGCCAGCTCTCTTTTTCCTTCGTCCGGCTCTTATTTATTGCCCCGTAGGGGACGCAAAAGAATAGCAACCGTAAAACAAAGCTAAAAGAGTGAGAAAAAGACGTTGGATTAAACAGTTCGATATTGCTCTCTTTCTCTTTTTCTATTTCATCCTAGTTGATCATCCACAAGCGCGATCTATTTCGAATTTATTTTAGCGCATTTCTCTGGACTTTAAACACCTGTTTGGAGAAAAGCAAGGGGTCGAAACTCCTTGGCTCAATCGGATTAACCAGCGAATCTGCATTTTTATTCGACGGATTATCCGGACTTTGACTCCATAACCGCTCGAGTCTTGATTCCCGCTTTTCAGAAACAAGTCCAACTAGAGGGGCACACCGATAGCTCACGGATCGCTAGGTATTGGGGTCATTTCTCTCTCTCCCTCTCTCTCTCTTTCTCTGTCTCCCTAGCGGGCAATTTATGCGCCAGCCTCACAGCGATAACTACAGCACGCTGGAAATTCGTATCTCACTATGCTTCTCCTTCTCTCGCTATGGAACTGCATCGCGACGAACTGCAGCCGCATTATTCGGTCGTTCGCTGATTTTTTTCCATCTAAATGGGGTGATTTGCCATTGAGGGTGCCACCCCGTCTTATCGATTTCCTTCGCTAGGTAGTGGGTTAATATCGAGTCGAGGGAAAATATATTTTGCGAATTATGCTAATTTCCTTTCTCTCTCTCTCACTCCCTCTCATAATTGGGTTTCTAAAGGCTAGCGAGAATTTGTATTTTTAGGCTAGCGACGTCAAAATGTTTCAGATTGATATTGGGTTAAAGGAATTGAATAAAAATAAGATTGCTGTCATTCAATTATCTGATACAGCATGGAAAGAAGAAATTGACTTTTCTTTATAAAAATGCATTATCAGTTTTGCTTATTGCCCGAGTAACTTCGAGTTACAGCTCCAGCGAGTCTGAAACTTTTTGAATTAAATCTTGGTTTGTATACGTGTATACCGAGTTTTCTCTACAATTCAGGATATACATCTCACGTGTTATTTTTCGATCAAGGCGCTGATCGTTCCCAAGGATTCTTCATCTCAAGAGAATGAGAAAATGGAATCGCCGAGATCAATGAACCCGTTAAAGGCGACGCCCTAGATCTTTGGCCCGACGCTGAGAGAAAAAGAAAGAAGAAGCCCATGGAGAGGAGAAGGAAGAGCAAGAGAGAGAGAGAGAGAGAGAGAGAGAGAGAGAGAGAGAGAGAGAGAGGACAGATGACGCGGGAACTCGGCCAAATAGCGATTGCTCGCACGGGGAAAGAACGAGTTGACGTGGGCCAAGGCATTAGGGTAGAAAAGAGCCCAAAGACGATAAGATCCTCGTTGTATTTGCAACGGAAATTGGAATGGAGCGCAGAGTTTTAGGGTGTATGGATGGCCGTGCGGCTGCAGAAACTTTCTTCGAGGGCAGGGTCGACTTTGAAAATAAGAGCTGGGACTTCAAACTTTCGGCACGCGACTCTTTTTGTTCCATTCCAGAAACGACAAGTCGATCTCGCTGGCAAGATTACGATGTCATTCGATCCGAAGTGATCGGCTATCGACATTGTTGGCTTTTCCACAGTTTACGAAAAATTTTCATTCGTTGTTTTCGCAGAGACCGGCTACTGTTTTAGGTTTGAAAAATAAATAAATAAATACGACGTTTATTTCAAACAAACAATTACTTTACCGTAATAATAACATTTCATTGTTGACCGTAACAATATCAATTTAATAAGTTGGAGAGGTAATCTAGACGGATGGAACGATATTTATTAAAATTTGAAATCTTCGTCCCGTTGCAACGCGGTAACATCGTCATTTACACTGAAAAACGATATCTTTCTTCGTACAATCATTTCCGTGTTCATGGTTCGTTCAGAGTCCATTAGCCTGGAAATTTCGTCCGCCTCGCATCATACCGCGAAAATAACTTTGATTTACAACTGTTAGCCAGAGCGCAGCTTTACCACATTTTCCGCGCATTTGCCGGGGGAATATAGCGGCACATGTGTGTGTACGGATGGACTACTACCCGGCTATTCGAAACTTTTTTTTCTCCCTTCGGCTGTACGATGACAAAAGTTGCTCGATAGCGACACAACAATTTATCCGAGGTACAAAATAACAAAAATTGTCTGTCTGTTTATTTCATTGCCACGTTGTTATCAGAGAACTTGTTCAGAATAATTAACGGAAACGCAATTGTATACGACGCAACAGTATACTCCAGTCAACAATGTCGAAAGCTTTTTAATATTAAAAAATCAGTGCGCGTGAAAATAAAACGAAAATCCTCGTTCCTATTGTAAACAAACTCGTTGCGTGTATATATTTACCCGACTTTTCCCGAACGTAACGCTAATACTTTAAATGCCCTTTGAACTTTCACTCTTCCTCCGGCAAAGTAGAACCTCCCTCTCTTCAACCAAATAAAAACTCCGCAGAGCGGTATACATTTTACGAGAGACCACGAGAAAAAGAAAGAGGGTCGGCGGAAGGGGGGGGGGTCGAAAGTGAAATTCGAAATCCCCGCGTGCACTTGAAGGACCGAGGCATTCAGACTTTGCGCACTCGCGAGCTTTACATAAGAACGCCCAGCTCTCGCATGCAAAAAAGGGCCTGGGATATACACACATACATCGCGGAGCAGCAGCAGAGGCAACGCGCGAGCGCGCCAAGGGATGAAATCCCTTTGCAGGCGCGCGCGCGCGCGCACCCACACAAACCGCTCGTCCGCAGCGCTTTTTATTTACCATATGGACCGCCAGAGCGCAAACGAGCTGCTAGTATAGGGCTTCGAGAAAAAACAACAACGCTCGAGAGCTCGCTTACGAATTCTCTTTTCTCGGGGAATGATCTTCCGCTCTCTCCTGCCAACTCAACCAACTCTCATCCCTCCCCCGGCCACTCTTCCCCCTCCATTATACCCATCTCTCCTCTACTCTTTAATCCACGAAACTTCCGTTTTAGCATGCGCGACTGGTACTAAAGTCTGATCTGAACTTTACTCGATTATCAAACCACTTAGAGGCTTATTTGTAAGCTTTATAGACGGTTAAAAATTATACTGACTGCTTTGGAAAATATGTAAAGTATACTTAGGTTTGTCAATTTGTCTGTTTAGCAAAATTGATGAATGCACGGATAATTTAATAACGTTGTCTCGCAAGGCAAATTAGCGCTAATATGGCAGATGAAAATTCGTAGGTTAGCAAGCGAAAGTGGAACACGCAAGGAAAACCTTATGGCCTTTGGGCTTTCCAACACGTCGGCGCTTAGATAAACACCTAGTGAAAAACTCGGTGGTTCGCGGGTTGAGCAACTTTGCCGGGCTCCAGCTGTTTTTTCTTTTTTTTATCGCGTTAACTTTAATTACGCTCGTTATCGTTATTTGCCGCAATGCGTACCGGTTTGAAAATTAGTTTTTCAGCTCGGCTCGCTCATGCTAATGATATTTACGATATGGTTTTTGATCACTTTTGTTCGCTAAAGCTTGGAATATCTATTTTCAAACTATCTGTTACAATATAGTTTTGGAAATAAGAGGAAAGAAAACGAGGAAGTTTTAATTTCCTTGCGTTTTTTTTAAATTAAAATCTAATATTGAATAATTTTTGGTCCCAAAATACGTGATAAGTAAAATTTGTAATTTAATACTGGACGACCCGGTTTTACTTTAAGAGAATTTAATTAAACCTTCAAATTTCAAAGACTAGTCTAATATTTTTGTTCTTTATATATGTTCGTAAAATTAGATACCGTAATCTTAATAAAATTTTAATCAGGAGGTACCCAGCTAAATCTCGATATAGCCAAAACTCGATCTCTAAAGAGATATTAAAATCTAATTATTTTATTATATGCATTACATGATCACCTGTCCAATCGTAATTTAAATCATCCATATATATTCTTCCGATTTTATCTGTTGAAAGCAATTTCTCCGTCTCTTTCTAAAGCTATTACAAATGCGTACGTAAATTTAAAGTTACATTGTACAGTTAACTATATCTTTCTTTTGGTACTACCCAACCATACAACGTATAAGCGCCAAATTATTTAGCTTAAAATATCAATGAACCGTAATCAGAGCGTAGGCTGTAATCCATCGAGCTGGCACGGAAAAGAAGCGCAACATAAAGAGGGGGGGGCCAAGTTGAAGTCATTACGCGAAATTACATCGTGGCGGTAAAATTAGCAAATTGCGCGAGAAGCGTATGCGCTCGGCGCCTAATGAAAATTCCGACGAACGGAAGAAGGGGGGCACCGATCGAGGGTTGGCACAAGGATGCTCCTCCGGCTGCGTTTACGGACCTTTTAAGTGCATATCGGAGCTGCGAAAGCAGGCCCTTTTTATCGCCACGAAATTAGTTGGATGCGCGCGCGCTTAATGGCAAGGGGAATAATATTTTTCGCGCTCACCTGTTGGGAAGGCTGTAACGGGACGCGTCATCTCTCGTAATTCACGTTTCATCGCGTTAAACGCGCGGATATTGAAAAGCATCCTTTTTTCCACGTTTAATGGCAATTTCAATTCGGCGCACGGCTATACGTAGCGCCAATTTTGGCGGTTCTATCGAGCAACGGAACGATCGATCGTAGGGCAATTGTTTAACAACAAATGTTTTAATCCGAGCACGCAAATGTAAACGGAACGTGATCCGGCGAGCGCGCGACAATTACCCGTTTCCGTATACGTTCTTCTCAAATATTGACCGTAAAGCGAAAAAGCGTACAGCGCTCTGGGGTTAAAAACAAGTAGAAAAAAAACGAAGATCGATAGCGCTAAATACTGGCTACTGCACAAATTACGAATTGAATCGTTATTCCAGCGACGTTTTCGCTTTTCTCTCCCTCTTATTTCTTTCTCACTCGCGCGCCGTATAGTCCCTCTCGCGCACGATCGACCAGCGTAATACATTTTTAATACTGCGGGACATCAATCTCACATTAGTCCGCAAACGTTTTTTTCCCCTCCCACATAGGTATACGCACGCGCACCTCTGGCTCGCGCCCGCGGACGTTTTGAAAGAGATGAAAAAAAAGACGAGTGGAGAGGGAAAATGTAACGCGGGGGCAAAGATGAAAAGAGCGACGTCTCCCTTCTCCTGGGCGCATTTGAAAATCAGGCGCACGGACTACAAGGCCTGACCCCATTCTCGCGCTAAACTCGCACTTGCTCTACTGCCACTACTGCCAGCCTTTCCTGACTTTTCTCCGTCTTTTCTTCCTCTTGAAAGAGACTTCCTGAAGAAAACGCGTTCTTGCGCTTTTCCGTCTTTCTCCTCTATTCTTCGGGTTATCAGCTTCAAAGGGCCGCTTTGTAAATTATGAACGATCCTGTAAATTAGAGGACAGTTAAGTAAAGGCTGCCTAGTGACGGCAATTTTTTTTCATTTAAATATAAAATTTCGATTTAACAGGTAAGCTTTTTTAAAGCTTTTTTAATTAGAACACCTAGTTTATTTCTGAATAATATAAAACAATTTTATGTGCAATTTTTTCTTTATATAAAAGTTCTCACAGCATTACATACACAGTATTTGAGGTAAAGTGTACTCGACAATTTTTCTTTGCGTTGTCAGACTTCACAGGAAAGTAAACATTTATTCTTTGAAAGAAGTACGTATTGTACGAAAAAAAACTTTTATTACATGCTATTTGCATTTTAACAAAATAAATAACTAAATTTATCTTTCAGATGAAATATTAAGGAAAAGTTGTATAACAATACGACGAATCGCGCGTAGATCGAAGCAGACGGGATTTATAAAAACTTGTCAACATTTATACGTATATATCTGCACTTTTGGTTTACGCAATTTAACGACAGCCATTCACAGACAGCCAGACTTAACATTCATATTTTCTATAAGCGCTCAAACGCCCTGATATTTTACGTACGTTTCCCACCGTAAAACCTGCATTTCAACGTCTTCTGAAACGTCACTCAATCCTTCGATATATTTTTTTTTTACAAATACGCTAAGCATTAAATCACGAAAATTCAAATCATCGCCAATGTCAATTCCATCAGGAGATCCCTAGCTATACGCACTTTCATGAGTATATCGAGAATATTCCAACGACGTGGAAAATTTTATTTTTCCGTCGTTCTTATTAATTCATCTTTTGGCAATATCATCTTTGCATTAATATTTAAAACGTCACAGATGAGAGACATGTGTATATGCGAGAAAGAGAGACACGCTCCGTAAGACATGAAGGGCAATCAGAAGCGCGCAGGTGTATATAAACGGTGGTGCGCGATGTGCCTTTCCCAGTTTACTGTCTCTCGGGCCGTTTGAAGCCCGAACCAAGATACATGCTCGTGTCGCCTTGAAATTGCCAACTTACACTCGTCGTGATTTCATTAAGAATTCAAGCATACTTAGCTTTCTCCTCCTCCTCTTAACTACTGGAGGCGTCAGAGGACTTGCGCCTCTCCGCTCAGCCAAAGATCGCGAATTATTCCGTTCGCTGCGCGTTTCCCTTTCCACCAGCCCTTCTTGCTCTCTCTCTCTTCGTTTCTCTCAGACTGTGCACTCGTTAGTCGTTTTCCAGAGGTGAGACCTTCGCCGGGAAATAAAAAGAATCTAATTAGACGCGATGTGATTGCTTTGCTGCGGAGGTTGACGATGTCGTTCCATGCCCTCCCTCTCCTTTCCACCTCTTCCTTGCTGGATAAATTTTTCGACGCTAAATTTCGCGAGTTGATTTAAATTACATTTTCGTAACGGCGTGCGTGAGACACGATTTCACGCACGCTCGCTCATCGCTCGCGTGCTTAAAATCGCGTCTCACGCACACCCTTACGAAAAATATTTGCTCGGGCGACAAACCTCACACTCGTCGCGAATCATTTTTTATGCACTTGTATCGAAATGTACTATTAACCGACGTCGACGAGCTCTGGGAATGAAGGGTTGCATTTTGCATAAGCAGTTGTTTACCTAATCGAGTTTAAGTAACTCGATTGAATTATATTTTCTTTTCATAAAACTCTGCAACATTGATGGTATTATTATTACTTTACATACTTATCGAAATCGTCTTCGAATATTGCCCTTCATTATATTATTTTTGTTAATCGTGTACCTTTAATAATACATCAGTATTAGGGGAAAAAATATTATTTACTAGCAAAATGCTGTCATTTAAATAAAACAGTCACCCGAAACTTGGCTTTAGTAAAGTCGTCAAAAAGCATATAATTAAGTTCGAGTCGGCGCGTCATCTACTGCCACAGACATTTCAAATTAACGACAAACACCGAATGAATTTTGAAGTCTGTTTTTTTCAGGGTCGTAGCCGCGAACAAGGTACGCATACCCTCCCGCGAATCGATGCAGCGGGGGACACACGAGCAAAAGAGAGAATAGGCCGAAAATCGAGATCGGAACAAAGCGCGCGGCGCTCCCTTGCTCAAACAAACGACGGTTGATGAGACCGCCTAGCTTCAAAGAGAGAGAGAGAGAGGGGACAACACACGTGACATGCCACGCGTTATTTCTCCACGCCCCACTCCCTAGATCGGAATAATAAAAATACGCGCGTCGTATATTTATTCGGGTTTTTTTTTTGTCTTTTTTTTTAAATCTCGACGCGACAAAGCTGCGTGGTGAGTTGGCTGATTTTACGGACGAGTCGGGTGCGCGTCTGTAGGAACAATGCAACTCGCTACCGCACACCGCTGCCACGCGAATTTTAACGACTCTGGTTGTGACGCGGTGCGGCTGGATTTTATTATATTGGTCGGAATCCTGACCCTGGTGGCGGAGGAATGAAATGACGATACTCACTTTTTCTCCTGCGCTATCGTTGTGACGTTTTGAATGTTTGCTTGATGAAACAATTTTTTTTAATTATTTTGTTTTAAAAATGTTTCTTTTTCTACTATTATTTATAGTCAACATCAATCAGTTTTGAATAAATACATTATTTATATACAGAGAAATTAATAAATTCATCATATAATTGATGTATATGCGCAAATCGAAAACGTGCACTCAGCGAATCCAAACGCAAATCAACATGCTTTAAATTTTATCCTGAGAAGAAACATTAATTTAACACTCAATAAAAACGTCAGCGTGAAAACCAGAAGCGACACGTGAAGGTGTGGTGGTTGAGAGGAGATCGTTATTGGCCGAGGACTCGGAGTGAAATCGCCCGTAAGTTTTATGCTCTCGCGCGTTGTCGGGCTCGTTGTATATCAGTAACGAATAGCACCAGCCGCGTAAGGGAGCTTTTCTTGTTAGCGTTACGCGGGTGGCCGCGCTGTGCTCCTCTTCGCGCGAGAGCCCGTGCGCGGGCGCGCGCTTGGTAATTAAAGCCCCTGCGTAGCCGCAGAGAGCCATTAGGCAGGACGTAACTTAGCCGTCCTGCGGCGTTAGCCGGGGGGGCCTCTGCAAGCCAGCCGAGATTCACTCGGTGAATCGCCCATTATTTTCCCATTAATTTGCTGGCGATACGATATTACAATTAAGCGATATAAAAGAGAAAGAGAGAGAGAGCGGAAGGGTGATGGGCGATAAGGCAGTTGAAAAAGCTGGGCTGGTTCTTAAGCAACGAATCATCAGTCGGAAATTTGGCATTCGAAGTACGTAGATTGGTGGAGTAAATAGCGAAAATTAATCTATAATAATTCAGCCATGCTCGCGTTTCTCAAATCTCTTGCTTTTCACAGCGAATAAAAAAGACGATAGAAGCTTAAGCGAAGGTTGGTGTGGAAACCACGATATACACCAACCTGAAAGATTTCTCGAGAAAGATTTGGGGGAGGCAAGGGGATTAGGGAAGAAAAGACGAATCCACACGAAAGAGCCTGGCAAAACAGCGAAAATAGTCGTTAAAGTCGTGTCGTAAATTACGCGAGCGTTGGGCGGCGGAGGGTGAGGGCGAGGAGTGTAGCCAACCCCCTTGGCTTTCTCTCTCTCTCTCTCTTCCCCTTCAAGATGCTTTCCACCAGCCTGTAGAAGTTCATGCGGGAGATTGCGCAGCCACCCTCATTCGACGACGGCGTCCTTTTTCCCTCGTCTCTTCATTTACAACTCGCTGCAGTTTCGCTGAGTTTTGTTGCGCGGAAGGCTCTTTATCCGTTTCTTATACCCCGTTGTTCTTTTTCCTCGCCTCTCGTTTTTTTTCCTCTCTTTCTTGCGTTCTCTTTGCCTGTAATTTTGAAGATGTGTTGTAATGAAAGTTTTAGGATTGCTTCGCGATTAAATCGCTGCGCGGTGAGATGAAAATTTAAATGGGTCATTTGAATATTTTAAAATAACAAACTGCTGGGATTGATTTAAATTATTTCAGCGTTAATTAAATTCGACGATACAGCGAATCTGCAATTATTATTATTATCAGCTACTAAATTTTGATTCAATTTACTTATTGAAAAAAATATTTAAGGTTTTCACATTTGTGAGTTATTATTGCGGCCTATTAATCATGATTATAGTTAAATTGCCATATTACATACATGAAGACAAAAAATGTTCGCATGCGCAGAGATAAACCTATAAAGCTTGCAAAGGTGAAGATAAAATCACAGGATTGTCTAGACTTTGTTCAATTGCACTTCAAGCCGGAGCTTAAATGAAAAGCGTACAAAGTTAAGCCAGCAGGATTATACACTCGCAAGCAAGCCCTCGCGCATGCATGTACACGGTACAGAAGAGTTTGGGTAATAGTCCGCAATTAGGGGGCGGAGCTACGTAGGTCCCTGGGCCTATCATTTTCGTCGCCATCGCGTCTTAGAAGTATAATGCCAGTGCGCTCGTGTAATCTGCGTGACTTACTACGCGCCCGTCTAATTTATCGTCCCTCTTTTCCTCTCTCTCTCTCTCACTCTCTCTGCCTCTTGCTAAACCCTGGGCGGTTTTCGGGCCCTGCGTATACCGGCCGGTAGAGTTTCACGCATTCGCCAAGCGTGCGACAGATAAGATTGAAGGATTCCGATTTTAGCGCCGGAGATTTAATCCCCCTCTTTCCGGTTTTCGAGTGCGAAATCATCATGCTGTTAGCCTTCCTATCTTCTACTTCTACACTTGCGCCTCTGTTTTACCAAGTGTTTTATTTGCAGGTGCCAACATATTTTTTATTCAATTTAATAATATTCTCGTTCCAGATGTACACACTTTACAAACCACTGATTTTAATAATTATTTATTATTATTTCACTGGTTTTATTTGAAATACAAATATTCAATTGCGATCGAATGTCGATAAACAAAATGCACAGTTAATTAAAACAATCAAACTCATTTAATTTCAAGTAATTGATCAAAAAACTCAATATTAACGGAAAGTCATCAGCATATTTGTAATATCCGAACAAAAGGCAGGGCTGATCGTAAAATAATCAAGCCCATAGTAGACTGCTTACCGAATCGATGTCTAAATTAAAAGCACTCACCTCGCCTATAGTCGCTGCTATTTACACAGCCTCGTGTAAATTGCGACTCGCATATTCATAGCATAATACCAGTTGAACGCACGGCATTTACGCCAGAATATGAGAATCGCTTTGACGTCCAATCTACCAACCACCTACGTACTAACCACTCTCTCTCTCTCCCTCTTTCGACGCGTTAATCTTTCACGCCGCGCTGTTGATAAACAGAGCATAATACTTTCTTTTCATTGGCAAAGTTCTTATACTCTGCTTACCGACGGCGCAACGAGCAACTGTGCTTGATAATTTACTGACCCTCTTGTTCTCTTTGCTGCCTGAACTGAGCAAGGGTAAATAATGAGGTTTCAATAAGTATCTGAAATGTCACTAAATTTCCGCACTGTTAGTTGTTCAATAAGATTTGCTTCACCTAGTAATTAATTAAATATTAATTTAAATCCCAACAAAACTCAGATGCGACATCTGGGTGCGTCACCAGAGCGTGCATAGCACCGGTTAGGATCGACGCACCTGCACGCAACGAACACGTCCTCAAACTAAACGCGCAATCGAAGGGACAGCCGCATTCGCTCTCGCGATCGATGTCCACTCGACGACTGAGGCATCCTCGCTTGGCGATTGCTCCGCTTAGCACCTGATCGGCTCGCTCATTGCGCACATCAGTCGGATCATTTGACGCGCTTGTTTCAAGTATCGGATGACCATTCTTGATATAGCCACCACAGCGACGGTATGAAATTTATTTACACTACACCGCGAGCCCCGAGGAACGCCTCAAAGATAACGCCTGAATGGTAATCGAGACAATTTAGACTTTTACTCAGCGAAATCGGCTTGTTGCGAGGCGATCGGCTCCCAATGAGTAATATCAATCTTTTCAGTTCTATATATTTTCTTCGCTGTTTTTCTTTTAAATTCAAACGTTTTCTTAATAAATCAAGCATTAAAATGAAATGCTAGAAAAGTGGCAGTAATGCTCAAGGCTCGAAAAAGGAAAAAAACTGCACGAAAAACTGAAATCGAAGCAAGCCGAGTCGTTTTCAGAGCACATATACGAAGTGCGCCTCGAAACTCGGTGCAATAGGAAGTGGAGAGGAGGGGGGGGGGAAAGGTTATCGGAGAAGCTGCGAGCATATTTGAATGTAAATATAAGGAATAATCGAAAGGCGAAGCCGATCGCGTCCGGCGTGGTGACTATTTTGCTTCGCCTACCTTATCCGGCCTTTGCCGGATATAAAATACTTCTTATCTGAAAGAGGGCATCGGCTTTGCAGTGAAACTTGCGGCATAATAATAGCCTCTGGCTTGCGTATCGAAGAAATGAGGTTCCGAATAGAAGGGAATGGAATCGAATACAGTGGCGCGAATTATATCGTGTCGAATGAGGAAAAATTTTTCGGACCAAATTTTTCTACTGGCAAAATATTTGCAGTGTTTTTTTTATGAGCACACGCGTGAAAAAATATTAATACCTTATGTAAAATATTTAAAATTCAATCAATCGTCAGCGATATTTTAAAAGATTGACACAGGATCGTATGTACATTATCAGACAATCGACAGTTGGTAAAAAGAAGCTCTCGCGTCTCGTATGAATGAAAGCCTCGCAATAAAAGAAGATCCCGTAATCGAAAATAATTCCGGAATCACATTTTTCCAGCTGCGTCTATCTGATAAAATGGAAAGAGGAGAAGTTCGAAGAAAGTCGAGCCGAAATAAAAAGAGGGAAATACAAGGAGAGAGAGGACAGAATAAAAGACGAGAAAGAGAGAAAAGTGAGTGTGTGTGTGTAGGGTGTGCCGGAGCGCAAGCTTCGTACACGCGATTTCAATTTGTCGCCGGAGCTCCCCTGACAAATATTGCGGCTGCTGCTCCCTTTTTCGCCAGTCTCATAATACGTCCTTCCTTCTTTTCCGCCT
This sequence comes from Anagyrus pseudococci, assembly GCA_030522585.1. Classification (NCBI taxonomy): domain Eukaryota; kingdom Metazoa; phylum Arthropoda; class Insecta; order Hymenoptera; family Encyrtidae; genus Anagyrus; species Anagyrus pseudococci. Next base: position 129,693 of record JAPYYQ010000374.1, read on the forward strand.
TCTTAATCCACCTGCGCACTAGCAGGCCCCCCTCAGAGTTAGAATTGCTCTAACCGCCAGAGGGGCAAGCCAAGGGAGCGCAAGTCCGACGCGCTTGTCCAACTACACGCGCTTTGCTTTAAAGCGGACAGATTTATTTACCGCATGAACAACGTCTACGGCAAACTGCACATCACTTACGTTCCGGCTTGCTCTTCCTCTCTTGCTCTCCGGCTTTCCGTGAGACTCGCCCTTTCTCCTTGCAACGACGCAGTGTCCTCCCAACGCACTAGTATATGTCTCTTGTAGTTTTCCACGAGATTGCATGCAAATGGCATGGGGATGGCGTTTTCTTGGACATTGGAGGAAATTAATTTTGCTCTACCGGGCGTGTAATGTAAATTTAAAAGGAACTATTTTTTCAAATATTTTTAAATGCAAATTATACGAGGATGGATTGTTTTAAATAATGATTGTTGATATTGGCAATACGTTAAAGCCTTCCGAGTAGCGAACACTCTTTTTTACTTTTATTTTACGGCATGTGCAATCAATGCGTATTTAAAAATAAACAGATGGGTGACATGTTATACGGCATATTGTTTAATAAAAATCCATTTAAAGCTTAAAAGGAATAATATGTATAAAGCTAAAAATGCATTGAAAAATGATATTAATCAAATATACGGCTGTAAATGAAAAGCCATCAATCAAAAAATAAACGGAATAGAGATGAAAGTCATGACATACAAAAATAATCAATTTAAATGAGAGAGCCCGAAGCTGTTATGAACAAAATGAAACGTTGTTATTCAAACAGTTTTGAATAATTTTCTCAAGCCAATGGACAAAATTGGCAGTATAAAGAGAAGTTTTTCATAAAATAATTCGAGAATAAAAAAGACGATGCACGACGAGGGTAGCTAAATAAAAAAAGTATAAAGACTAAAGAATGAATCACGGTAACGTAAGAATGTACACTAGAACTCGAAGGAGTAACAGTGAGCGCGAGAAAATGAAAAAACTTTATTTGCACGTCGTGGCCAGACGGATAAACCTTGAATTTAAAATTGAAAATAAATTTCGCGTTTAGTGTTGTGTAGCCAGTAGCGATGACGCAAAAGATAAAGTACCGGACTGTTTTCTTATGAACTATCTTAAGTCATGAACAGAACATTACCGTCGGTTACTCGCCGTTGACTTTTTGTGTATATGTATGAGACAAGAATGTTGCTTTTACATTATTTTTACATAAAAAGTTAATGATTTTATATATAAAGTTAATGATCGTTGTGAAAAGGTTTTGAATATAAAGACTTATTGAATGAAAGAAATTCTTGCCAAGATCGTTTTTCTCGAAAGTTTAAGGCGCTTATTTGAAATTTACAGAGTAGCTTAAAGTAAATTTTCAAACTCAAACTTGAACACCATTTTAATTAGTCAAATGATAATGTAAAATATATTGACAATAGCTAAACATTTATTTGGTTACGGAATTATAACAGCTTCATTGATTTTTAAAGAAAACCAAATAAATATTTACAATACCTATTTCGGATTGAAACTTGGCAAAAGTAATACCAAAAGTAGAGATTGTAATACATTCTCGAAATCATTAGAAGTGTAAGAAACTTTTTCATAGCAATAAATTCGAAAATACATTCAGCTTTCATAACCGTCTTTTAACTTTGACAAGATATTGCTCTTGGTGCCAAAGGATCTATATCAGCTTGAAATATCTCACCTAATCCTGCAGCATCAGTTGCAAGTCACGAGGGTAAAAGCTTGATCGAAAAGAACTGGTAAAGCTGGCCGAGAAAAGCGCTGCGTCTGCGACGTTTGGTGTCTGACGAGTTTTATTGACCGGCTCATATTTATCGCAAGGCTCAAGTCCAGACATCAAGCTCGAAATCGCCGTGAGCTCACCTTATAGCCCCGCTGCTCGATAACGCCATCGTTACTCGCGTTGTCGTCGTAATGCCACTCGGTTCGCGTCTAGTAAAGACTTTCACGGCATATTTCACGGGAGACTAGGATGCTATCAGGCTTCTGCTCTAGGAACTCCTGGAATGTAAGGGAAACGGATATCGAGCTCAATGGAGGACTTGGATTTGATTTTGACTAAATTATTGCTAATGCAGTATAGCATGAAATTAGGTCGGAATTCAAATGCCCGAGCTTTAAGCTTTTCATACAGGAACGATATTAAAATAATAAAATTATTGAAAAATTGTTAAAATCCTTCCCGTCAATTCAAATAAGGGCGCCATTATAATTCCGTCAACTTTTGTAGCTGTTTTATTAGCTAAACTCTGAGACGAGGCAAATGAAATTGCACGAGTAATCATGGGCGAGAGCGTTAAAATTCGTAAACTTGGCTGTCTAGCGCGGCGACGCGCTGCAGAAGCAGCAATGACTCCCAAACGAATTAAGAAACTTTGGCCGTCAGAAGTACGGAATGAAAGCGGCAAAAGCACCGGTCGATGCACCGAGGAAAATAATCTACCCCCTCTCTCTCTTTCTCTCCCGCGACCGAAATCTCTGACGTCTACAAAACTGCTACATACCAAACTGAAATAAATCTCTATAGTCTATTCCAAACATTTCCTCTCTAGAAATCCAACTTTTAAATAATTTTCATCAAGTTGGATCAAATATGTCCAAGCACTGCAACACTTCCTCTCCCACATAATTAATCCATCCAATAAGCACACGGACTAGCCGTTCTCCGCAAAGCGACAGAGAGAGAGGTAAAGAGGCTGGGAGAGAGAGAGAGAGAGAGAGAGAGAGAGAGAGAGTTAAATAAGAGACGTAAGGCGAGGACCAGTGTGCCCGGGCAGTGAGCACTATACCAGAAGCAGAATGGAATTAGTCGGAGAGACGCGGCAGGTGGACCTCGCAAAGAGGGTAACGAGGGTGCGCGCTGTTTAGGTGGTCGCTTTCAAGAAGCACACAGCCCGAGCGGACAATTAATTCGCGAACAAACGCGCTCTGTTCATTTGTTCGCTCGCCTCGCTCGAGAGAGAATGATTAAGAGTCCTCTGGCCTGTCCCTCTCTGCTTCTCTCTCTCTCTCTCTCTCCGTTTCGGCTTTTCATTTTCGAGTTCGTTACTCTTACGTCAATCTTCGACGGCATATTGTTGCAGCACACGATGTCCATTAAAAAATAAAGTAGTCGATGGAAAATTCAGCGGTACTTTAGCTGCCGCGCGCTATACTAGCTGTAGGTCATTCAGTCTATTCGCATATGCATTTATAGGGGACGCTTGTTATTATCATTATTATTACCAACGATCAATCAGTTGGAGTGTACAGCAGGCGCATATGCGCGAGACTGTATAGAGAGGCCTTACAGGCCTAATGTAATTAATGACTTATCTCCATTCATACGTCAGGCAAAACGGCATAATGGCAATTTATCATCGGCTAAAGCAGAATCGTATGAGAATAGTACAGAGGCAGTGTAAAGCACGGGGAATCGCAGTAGCCAACAGAGCCGAGCCGTTGATAATCGATGGTAGCTGTCGGGGAAACACACACATACACAAGAGAGAGAAAAAGAGAGAGAGAACGCTATCTTCGAGATTATCCCGGAAAATGTGGTATTCCACGTGACAGAGCGCAATTTTATTCCATCAAAAAAGCGTCCCCAGCAGCATTATCTCTTTCTCTCTCATTCTCGAGAGCAGCAGTCAAGGAGGGGAGGGTTAGCTCTCGAGAACGAGTATAAATCCGGGAACGCGAGAATAAAAACGAGGCCCGCGGCGCGCAAGTCCTTTGGAAAATTGGCACGGTTGCGTAAGTATAAGGACACGGCCAGCGTGATTTACGGGTCTAGGACCGAATAGAGATTTACGATGGTAAGAGAAAGGTCTTGCTACGCTGGAGAACTACCGTGTCTCTCTAGTACTCGTTCGTCGCGCTCCAGCAATGTCCTATGTGGGCTCTCTCTCTCTCTCTCTCTCTCTCTCTCTCTCTCTCTCTCTCTCTATCCCTCTACTGTGGCTACTCTTTAAGCACCAGAGAGTTATGGATATTCGGGCGTGGGAGTGATGTGCCAAGAAACGATTAAGTGGCCTGTCGGTGACGATTTTTAGGTGAAAAGCTCAGTGTAATTGTGGAAGCACTTGATAATAACAATTGATATCTTTGCTATTTATATACGTATATAGATATACATTTGTCGGAAAGATGACGTGTTTGATGGAAATATCCTGTCAAGTGCTTTATCAAACTTTCAAATTCAAAATTTCGATTGCAGACGCCATAAATAATTCCAGCAAGCAATAATCACCTTGCAATTTTAATTCAAGGCATTATATATAAGATGGCCAAGACAACTTTGGCTTTTATAAAACGGTTAATCTTACCGCGTACAACGGAGGCGACTATAAGTTCGCCGAATGAGTATAAAGTATAGTAACTTTAACTAAAAGCTACTCGGCGCTTGGAGAGTCAAGTTAAACGGGCCGCGCCCGTGCAATTTAATACGTGATTTACGTCAGGTATAAAGTTCGGCCCGTGGTCCCCGAGTAATGCGTGCCCCCCCCATCCTCCTCCTTGCTCTCTGAATCATCAGCAGTGCCGAAAATAATCGGCAAGCAGGCCAACCATAGACTTGCTTTTTTTTCTCTGATGGAAATGGCCCGGAAGGAAGAGGGTGCGAAGTTTCTTCTTCCGAGGCTCTTCGCGCGCCACTTTTGTTTCGGCTTTTGCGCCGATGATTCACGCGCGTCATCGTCCTCATAGATCAGGGTGTCCGCAAGGGAGAAACGGGGAAGGGCCAGGGGATACGAAGGGGGTCGTAATGTCGAGGAGATTCGCCATGCACATTAATTCGCTGTCGCGAATCGTCGAAATAAAATATGAATCGTGAGCGCCGCTCTAGCTGTGCAACGCCCGATCCACTGATTTATATTTCGAGTTTTTATTGTCGGCTTTTAGTGCAAATCCGTAATAGCACTGACAACGGGCATTTGCGATCGTTAAATTTTAATGTTTGGCCTCGCCAAAAGGCTGTTGGGTGCGCTGAAGATAATACAATTTTTAAAGCTTTTATTAATGATTGAGGATTATTTTATTTCAAAATAATGTTTTCCCTTTTTTTAAAATTGTTCTTATGGAATATTATAAATGTGAGGTTCACGTAATATTGAGAGGAAAGTCCGAGCTTACTCAGCATTGAGAATCTCTTCGACTACGTCTTGCTAATAAGGCTTACATCAGGAGTTCCGTGATTGAGAGTTAATTTTGCGGTCACAAATGAAACTCCGTTCGCCTCTCTCCCTCTCCTCTTCTCTCTGTCCCTTGAGTACTACAGTCAAAGTTGCGGGTGTAATTGAAAGGCCTGATCAAGGTCCGTCATGCAACTTGCTACCCTCGACACTAGCTCAATTTCAGATCTCCAGTGATTACTCTGCTTGCAATGGATTTTAGGGGTATTAAAATAATGAAATTTTATAAATAATAAAATTAATTAAATATAATAACTAAGTTTTTTTAATATTATTGGAGGTGTAAAATTTCAAGTGTACATAATTTTTTTATGCTTTGTTTAGCATGTAAAATGTCATAAACAATAAAAACATATAACTAATGATTGCAATTTTCTGTCTTTACCAGAAGCTTTTATCATGCATGTCGTTGATTTCAAACTTGTTTACGCGTGAACAATTCGAAATTACCAGGATTTTTCATGTCTCTTCCATCCATAGCGAAATAACTTATTCAAAAAATCATATCGGAAAAAAATTAAAACGACCTATTTTTTGTTATAATGGACATAAAACATTGTTAAGTAAATGTAAATGACACGATGCGTTACACTGTACTGAATAGAAATTGGTACTGTGGAGTTTTTTTATTTTAAATATTTCCAGACAAAAAAGTGCTTTGATACTATAGATTATTTATCACTTTGACACAATTTCGCTTTATTTATTACGTGCATATTTCATTAAATGTCTATGAGCTCGAATTGGAATTATTATTTAAAATTTATATGAAAATTCATCAAAATTTATGTAACATTTTCTTTTTCACAATAAACGTTATTAATTTTTAAAACATCCAGTTAATTAAAAAAAACAGTAAGTTATGCGTTAATTTATTATAAAATGTATAAGAAGTTTTATTATTTTATTTTAAAAATAAATTTTTTTATAATTTTACAAAATACTCTTTACTTGAAAGTAATTAAACTAAAATGTTTCAAGGATAGTAAAAATTTTAAAAATATAGCGTAATAAAATTAAAGTATAGTACAATTTTCGTTTGTAAAGATATTTTTATTAAAAAATTTGATTGTGATAAAATTTCATGATTAATTACGAACCAATTCGAATTTCTTCAACTCAATACGCGACCAACGTATTTGCAAGGTGCAGCTGTTGGTGCAATGATTGATTACCCGTGGTTAATGGAGAGTCATTTCCGCAAAGTGCAAAAAGTTAAAATCGCTACGTCACGCAGCAGTTGCCGAAGAAAATGGATTAGTCATTTTTTCAGGCTACACACACTGCTTTGGTTACAACTGCATTTGTACGTGCTAGATTGCAAAATGCTGGAGAATAATAAAAGCACTTTATAATACGTATTTCGTTTTGTATTAATAAATACTTGAAACTACGTAGGTATTATAAAAGCATATAAAATAGTAATAATTGTTTTAATAATTAACACAATCGTATTAATTTATGAAATAATTTTATTAAGCCATTCGTTAAATCGCTGCTAGACATGTTTTACATACCTTCAGCTGTAATGATCAACTTATTACAATTTATAATACTCTTTGTTTATTTACAAAATCGACTCTTGTCAGACTTTTAGCGTTCCTAAAGTCTATTTTTATTGGATCTGGGCATCTTGACTTCCCAAGTTTAATTCAACAGTTTTTTTTTGGTAGACAAAGCTGACTTGCGACGATTTTTTTTCAATATCTTTTTCTTCCGTAACATCTACATAAGTATGTGATTCATCTTTTATAATATTAGGCGATTTTAACTTAATAATTTTTTCATTTACAATTGGTTCCTTACTTTGTAAAAATAATTCCACATGACTAAGTTCTTTTATATCAGTTTTTTGAAAAAATTGTTCTTTTTCCGAGCTGAATACGATAGTTGTCAATAGGTAACAGAAAAATAGAGTACCAGAAAATATGACGGTAAACAAACGTTTAGACATTTTTGTTTTAATATGTATACAAGTTAAATGTTATTTATTTTCATAAATATACTAAATAAATGAAACTGTCATGATCTTGAATGATAACTCTTATATATAAGAACGATAAGATATCATATCTCTTATCAATAGAAATTTACTTACAATAACTATGAATCTTGTATGACTAACTAATAATTTTTTTAATTTCTTTTTTCAATGACATCATTACCCACAATAACTAAAACTAGTCTACTTGATTATGTTTTTCTTGTATTACTTAATATAAATAAAATTTGATCATGATAGTAGAACCAAATAAAAATATGAATAACACGAAGTTCATAAGTGTAGCCCGAATCCCTAGACCAATTACAAAAGAGCACGTCACAAGCTTTCAGTTTCTCAAGCCACGTGTGAGCTCGATAAGCACCGAACGGAGCCACCCCTTGGTTTCCCTCGTCGGTACAACGTTTTCGCCACGACGCTTTTGAAAGTATCGTAAGCCCCTCGGTAGCAGGGGCTAGCAAATTTTAATGAGAACCCAATCGAGGCCGTGAACCGCTGTTTGTGCGGTGGCGAGCCGCGCTCTCGATAATCGAGTGTGCTAAGCAATCGATTTTCGCATGGCCGCGTGACTGAGGTGAGGTTGGGGTTTTCGCGTCTCTGTACTCCTGAAATTACGCTACGATAGGAAATTCAAAAGCTGACTACATAGTCATTACAAACTTTATATTACTTTTATGTATGTTATTTGTTTTTTTTTTAATCAGTACTTTGAACTATTTTTATGTCAACAGACGAACGGGTCTTTACTACCAAAACAAAAAAATACTATCAGCGTATTCTCGATTTGTCAATTCACAATTATCAACTCTTATTTCTGCTAATCAGAAAAGCTCGATGACACAACAGGATAAAATGACCGTAAATCCCAAAACCGGAAGGTATGGAGAAAGCGTTGGCCGATATACTGCCGCTAATTTTCAAAGCTGCGCCGGCTATATGAATGTGTGTATATCGCACGTGCGCGTTCCTCATATCATCGGGCCCATATAGGCCAGCCGATATTTTGATTATGGCAGAAGCTTGTGAGCCAGCGGGACTACGAGAGATGAACGAGGCGCATCCGAGGCCGGATACAGGACGCGATCCGATGCTGCTTCGAAGCGATAGTGTACATAGTCCGCAACTGACTCCAACACGCTGCTATCGCTTTGCATGCTCACCTCCGCTCTTCTGACTTAATCAGCCACACACGGTGTTTTTTCATGTTCGATATTATCAAACGTCAATTTTTATCCCTTTCGACAAGATGTCGATAGATTATCAAATGAACGCATCCGTCGTTCTCCCATTGCTTCATTATCGGTCTTATATCTTAGCTTTATTTTTAAAACGTGCATTATTGCCAGTATCATTGTCCAAATCACCGGCTCTTCCCTATTATTGCATACCATCAGATATAGCCCGGGTCCCCATAGTGCAATAGCCTCGTCCCGAAGTCTCTGGCGATACGATCTCGGCCAATTCGGCAAACATATTTAGTGCGATTCGAATAACGCGCGCGGTTTAGTCCAAGCGCGTTCTCGTGCAGGTGGGTTAGATAACGCTTGGGTGTATGCGCTCTCTCGCGTGTGCGGGAAGTAACGGCTCGCGCGTCGCGTGTGCTCTCTCTCCCGTCTGTTTATGCGCGCGAGCTGCCACCGCGAGCCGCTACCGCTATGCGGACGTGGAAGTAGTCCGGTCTGTTCCCAGTGGCCAATTTATCGACGAGTCGTTGGACTACCGGCCTATCGCTTTGCTATGTATCTAATTTTCTTTGAACCATTGTGTGTCCGAACTGTTGCGGAGATAATTAATTTCAAGTTGATACTGTACGCCGAGTCTATATTAGGAAATTAGGGATTAGAACGATTTAAGCGAAACTGTCGTTTTCAAAAACGTTCTTAAATAAAACGAGTAATCCTGCCAAACGGTTATTTTGAAGATGTAAAAAATACCGCTCAACAGTTTTGATAATCATAACGGTCCCTTATTTATTTCCCCGGGTTGCGCAAAAATCTGCCTTCTATCGAGCTCGCATCTACATTCCACTCGGTTTCCCCGATGCCCCAACCACTTGCTCCAGCGGAATCCCATAATAAAGTCGGCTCGAACTCCAAAAGACCGTCGTCACATGTGCCGCTGAGGGGGAGGATGGGGGGAAAACGATTGCCAGGTAGACAGAAGTTGCCATCAGCGCGAGGAGTTGGCGCGACAGACGTCGATGTAGCGGCGCGATGCCGCTTTCAGTGCAGCAGAATCGGCTGCTGCTGCTGCTCGTCTCGTCGATCTCAAAGGTAACTGGCTCGAAGGTCGCTGGCCCCGACGCGTCGGTTCGTTTTTTTTCCTACGCTACCGCTCTTGGTTCTCTCCCTACCGCGCATGTCTCTAAGTTGAACGTGCTGCAGCAACCTGCGGAACGAATGGTAACGGCCGATCGACAGCGCCGATTGCTATCATAATACGAATGCCTGTATATAGGAGTGTGTGCGTGATGGTGGATGTTTGTGTTGGTTGATGAATGGGGCTGGCCATAGGGTCAAAAGTCCAGAGACATAGAGATCGAAGGAGAAGAAGGAAGATAAGGGAGTGAGATAAGTGATTACACGAGTTGAATTGAGTAGTAGTGAATTTTTTTTAGATTGAGTTATTTTTAGCTGTATATATTGATTAACAAATTAATCGGAAAATTTATGCTATGCAAAATTTTTCCGATTCATTTTATGCATAATAATTCTTAATACACATAAATACAACAAGCAACGTATTAAAATATTAACTCAATACTTCGAAATGCTCTTGCAGCTAAACATTTACAGTATTTCATTTTTTATAGATCCACTAAAATACGCGCAATAATTTACAATTTACATGTCCCCGCGTTACTAAAAAGCATTAAATGCCTTGATAAATTTTATCATCCGAAAAATATGAAAACGAATTTCATCCACGCAAGTATTATACATGCTTATGTGTATACAGCATAGCAACATTTCATAAATAATGCCATGAGCATGACAGCTCGGAGGAATCATAAAAATAGAGGGAAAAATAAAGGGACATCCGTTGGGCCATAAAATCGTAGCAGAAAATACAGAGTGAAGATTCCATTCCGATTGGTCGTTCTGGCTGACGTTCAATACCCGAGGACTTGCGTAAATGGCTCGTTCTCGCATGGTCCTATATTAAAAAAAGGTCCAGCGGATAGCAAAGGGACAAGGCAAAGCGACGTAATAGCTGCGAAAGACGTCGCAGAGCCTCCTCGTACCGGAGAGAAAAATCTGCCTTTTGCGTAGCAGAAGAAGAAGAAGGGAGAAGAGTGGTGGGATGAAACGAGCCAGACGACCAATTCGAACGTGACCGGACTGCGTAGATAGTCGGGCGCTAAGTACATGCGCGGCTGACTACGTTATACCAGGAGCTTCCTTCCGTATGCGTCGAGAGAGAGAGAGAGAGAGAGAGAGAGCTTTCCGGCCTGACTTCTGCAACGACGATTCCAACCACGTGCGCCCCCGAGAGCCTCGGGACTCGGCTGGGGGCGCGAAACGAGCGTAAGGTCAGGCGATTCGCACGTGTTGAATCGAGTTATTCGGAGAGTTATGCATACGTTATTGGCCTTGACGAGTGTATTTTTACAGCTGGTTGTGCAAAGGTTCTTCTCTCGACATCTGAATTCGGTTTTGCACTTTAGTCACTTTTATCCGGTGTATTCGCCCGTGGAATTGGAGGTGTTAGTAGATAAAAAAAAATAACTTCATTAGCATTGAAATTTAACTTTATTTCTGAGTTACATCATGATGTATTCTTTCTAATGTTTCTTACGCGAATATTATTTATTGATTTCTCATTTTTTAATTATTCTATAGAGTGTACTTACAGTGTACTTACTTCTTTGTGAGCTTTTAGACACTCAATAAGGAGGCAAGCTCAGCCAAGATAGAGCGAGAAAGCGAAATTCATAATTGTCAAGACGAAATCGTACGGCTCTCCTTTCTCGAGATCAAGGCGCCTCGAGATCGAGAGGGGAATGAAGAGGCCGCAGCACTGAGGGAGTAAAGGACGAGGAATAAGAGCAGAAAGGGAAAGCCGAAGGTAGCTCTTGCCAGGCTTCCAAATTGATATCGAGGGGAGTTGGCCGATTGGGGTAGCACGAATTCTCCGCTGCGAACAGCCGTCGTAGTCTTTACTCGCGTCCTGGGGCCTTTCGCGCAGGCTATACCAGAAGGAGCACTCGAGAAGTTTTGACGTGCGCGAGAGAGAATGGGTCCTTTAACGCACTTGCGCTATGGCGGATTGAGTCACTCTCTCTTGGGCGAGAGAAGGGTGTAGGGGCCTTGAATTTCGGAACGGCGAGTAAGCTGGTTAGATTCTCTTCCCTCGGTTTATGGGTGGTAGAAGGGATCGATCACGATTCTTTGAAGCTTATGAATAAATTTGATTTTAAAAGAATGATTGACGAGTTACTTGATGTATTGTTGTTTTTTTCGTAGTTTTTACCTCATTTTATTCTTCATAAAAGTAAGCTTTTTCTTTTGTACACGAGCATGAATGCGTTATTTACTAGCAATTAATTTATGTCAAATGTAGCATCAGTCATAAATTAGCGTAATTATTGTACAAAATACTAATTGATCATTAATAAAATTGAAATATTAAGAGTCATATTAATATTAGCGAACTGCGTTTTACCTCTTTAGCTCGACGTATATGTATAGAAGTACCAGAAACAATCGTATATTCAAGCGATTAACTTCATTGTTTCCCGCTGTGCCGTTTTGAATGCACTTTCATATTAATAAATTTGCTTATAATAGAATTGTTAAAATGACTAAATTTCATTTAACCGGCTAGAAAGCCTCGCCCATCCTGAAATTGCATATGACTATAATTTACCAGTATTAATGGTTATAGTAAAGCTCTTAGAACTAATTAACACGATACGGTCACCGTTCCCTCACAGTAATCGTCAAAAATTAATTTATAAATTATCTTTTATCCATCTATTATCTCTACAGTATGCGCGCGTTACGATTCCAAGTGACAATATTCGTTTGTAGATAGTCAAAGTTGGACGTAGTTGAATAAATTTAGTTGCCAGAGCGTCTGTTATCAGAAAATTTCGAGCGCAAATGTAACTTTGCGACATGAATACCAACCGCGATAAAAGCTTAAATGACGAAGCGAACAACAAGTCGAACTATGTTAATATGTGGGCACGCATTTGAACGAATAGTAACTTCTCCCCGTTTCGTTTTCCTTTCTGTGATATCGTTACCGAACTTTTATGATAAGCATTGTTGTTGTTATGTTATATGATGAAATATAATCCAACTTGAATTGAAAAAAGTAATGATCCTTTGTTTAATCACACAACCAAGTATAAATCTCTGAAAATTCACTCTAGCGTAATCAGACCGTTCATTCCAGTTGAGCCTTAGCCTTCTATATTCCTACGCGAATAGTATCATTGCGCGTAGCGGTAACCGTCCGCGCAGGCCTCGCGGATAGAGAAGTAGAAGGACGGTTAGCTTTAGTGCGGGAAGAGAGCGAATGAAAGGGGGAGAGGATGGTACTGGAGAGCTGGTCGAGCTATTTCGGAAATCAAATCCCGCAATAATGCGATCTCGGCAATCCATCGCGGCGGACAAGCGGAAATCCATCCGAAACGAGCAACTGCTGGCGCACGCCGGCACTAGCCGCGAAATTGGAATGACAAGCGGCTGCGCGAGCGTTGAGAGAGGGAGAGAAAACGAGAGAGAGAGACTAGTGAGGCTCTTCGCTTTCCTATCGGTAAACGCTTCGCTGTAATTGCTCGCTCGCGATGGTCTATTGGGAGAAAGAGAGCAAGTGATCTAGATTGTTGGGACTGCAGAGATGTTTCTAAGCGCGAGAACGTACGTGGATTGTTTAATGGGTCGCTGGTGTTAATGCATTGCCGAGCTGTTGCGATCGTGACACTTGTCGACTGGTCGCTGCCAAACAAAATGTTTGCATTTACTTTGACAGCCTGAAGAAAACGTTTCTACGATTTAAAATGCCTGCCCTTCGAATTTCAAATTTCGAAATTTAAATATCACAAAGATAACCCGAAAAGAAAAGTTTTGCAGATATGCATCTCGGCGCGGAAGACGTATGTCTGCGCTCGTTATTTCACTGAAGGCCCTTGGTAGCGCAGTTACATACGTTTCCCGGGAGGGCTTAGAAACTGGGCAACGACGAGCTAACAAGCACGGCTTGCGATCGGTTAAAAGCCGAACGGTAGATTTACATCGTCACGGTCTTTCACATCCAGCGGTCTATCCTTCGTCTGTACCCTTTTGCTAAAGAAGATGGAATGCTAAAGACGGACGGCTGTGCGCAAAAGTTCGGAAGACGCATTAATCTTGAAATCCGAGGACTAGAGTCCAGGGATGAGCCTGATTACTTCATTCGACCATTACTTTTCCACAATCACACTCTACGTGCTATTTTACGCCCACAGGAAAGTTGTATCGAAAATGATCGACTAATCAGATGAAGTCAACAGCGGTAGCGAGCTCTTGTGTATACCCAAGTGCTTGGCGCAGAGTCTCTTATGCAAAGCCGCGGAGGCTCTCGCATCACCCCTCCCCCTCTGGCCTCTCTTATTATTGCTACGGAAATTGGCTGGCTGCTGCTGACTCGCGTTACCTTTAGCCTCGAGGGACACGGGCGCGCTCGGCTCTAGCAGTGACCGCGCGACGGCAAAGAGCCTTATCTTGGCAGCTGTCCGCGAGTAAAGGCGACGCCGACAAGCGGATATTTTTCGCGGCTCAATCAGACGAGCGCTCTCGCTCGATAGGCTTTCGATTCGCCGCGGCGCTTCTGGGAAATGCCGATAGCGTCGTCTCTGTGAACAGGGCCGGAGAGGGGGGGGGGCTGGAAAACTTAATTACCCGACTTTGCTCTTTTGTGGGATGCGGGACAATAGGCGTCTCTTAAACTGTCTGTTTTTTTAGAGCAGATCTCGTTCGGTTTTCTTTATCATCGGCTTTCAAGAGCCAAATTGATCTGTCCTGGTATTAAGGTAGACCTCAGCCGTCTTGGTGCATGACTGACAACCTGATGAACTTCTTCTTTGTCAAACGACTCTTTTATATTTCTCGAGCTTAATTAGATGTTGATCGATCGCTTCGGTTTTAGTCTTGAAATTTCTGCGTGGCTTTAGCAACGGGCCCCAATAACCGCACACGCTGAGCTTCCACTTGAATGGGCATCTCACGTATTTTCTTCGTTTTTGCCTCAAGTCAATTACTACTCGGCAAGATAATTAGTTATTTCAGACGCAGGATAAGTAGAGGAGAGGCTATGCAGGGCAAAAGAAAATATCGTAAATAATCAAGGGACTTGGGAGAGAGCGAGAGGGGGAAAAAGAGAGCATTGCCCGTGAGAGGGGGTGGGGCCCTCGAAGTTCGGGCTTTTCATTAAATTTTCTCCGCAGCGCATAAAAGAAATTCGCCGGTAATCTACCCCCGGCGTCGGCGGCGCCGCCGCCGCTTCCGAAATTAGACTAAATGAAAGCGCGACTAGGACGACGCTACAGAGAGAGAAGGAGCAGGATGTGGAGGCTCGGGAAAGAAGCATCGAGCGAGAGAGGGAGGGAGGAAGAGAGAGAGAGAGAGAGCAGCATGAGAAATTACCAGCCGAAGTCGGGCCGGCGTATGAACAGCTTCCTCGCCGCGCTCTGATTAATGTCGTAAATTCCCGGGGAAAGTGTCGTAAGCGCGTGGCCCTTTCCCTCGGAAAGAGGGCGTCGCGCGGGGAAGCCTTTCACGGGCAAGAGAACTCTCCCCGGCCCACCGCGGCTTTTACCGTAAAGCAAACTCTGCGCCGCCGCGAAAGAGCCTGGGGGGTAAGGATGCGCGCGGTTATTAAGCTGGCGATGAACAAAAGACAGAGAAGGCATATCCGAGACTATATACCTGTAGACACTTCGGTGTTCAATGCCGAGATGTATCGATCTTCGTCCGTTTAATGCTGTTAACACATCCGAGAATAAAATAAACGATTAAATAAGATAAACGTAATAGTGAGATACAAAAAAATCAGTTAGAACGTAGAAAAAAAAATATTCGTGCGCGTATAAAATTATGAACAGAGTTAGATAAGACAAATAATTCATTAGTACTTGAAATAATAATCACAAGTTCGCGTCGAGAATAGTTTCGTTGATCTTTTCCAAAATTATCATCTTAATAACGGACGAAGCGCGAAATAAGAAAATTTGTTCCGCCAGTGTTTACCAAGACAGTCGGCTTCTCTCGACTTGAAAATTTTTGTTGTCCTTTGGCCAGTCGGCCAGAGGGAGCGAGGAAAGGGGGCGTTCATTAAAGAAGGCTAGTTTTTCAGTCCTTTAACTTTCCTCTCGGCTTTCAACTCTTTCCTCTCCGTTTCCCCCCTCTCAACGTCTAATCGGCCGGGCCTGCTTTTCGGCCGACGATTTTCCTTGGCATCCAGCACGGCGTCGCGCGACAGTATAAACAATCTGTCGTCATCGCGCCTCGAAAGTCTCTTCCTTAGTAATCTCGAAGTTAATTCTCGCCGACTCGACAGCGAGGCCCCCGGTGCATCTAGCTATACACGAGACTTTTGCCGAGGCGCGGCGGCAGTCGACCCGGCTGTCTTCTTTCTTTTACGGACAAAACGGAAGTTGGAAAAGTTGAGGGCAGAGGCGACGGTTTTAACTTGCCTGGGAAAATAGTCGCGACGAGTTTAATTGTTCTTTAGTCTTGATAAATTTGTGTAATAATTGGGATTTGGATTGATGTTTACTTGAGCTGCGGACTTTTGGAATTGAAGCCTTCCGGGTTAATAAGGTTGTAAAACGTTTATTGTTGCAACGTCGATAAAACAAATTGTTATAATAGATAATGCGTTGGAGCGTATTGATTACTGATGTAAATATGAATAATTTTTTTTTCATCGCAAAAACTTCATTTCTGCTAATTAAAATATTCGATGCTCTGAAAGCTTTAGCGTAGAAGATTTTCCACAAAATTTCGTTTATTAAAAAAACCCCGATCGATTTACGGTTAGCTCTTTAAATAAAGGAAGAGAGTAAAGGTTCTCAGTTTCTTTAATGTCACCCGCAGATGGCTAATTAATTCGAGCGGCTTTGCAATTACGCCCTCGCCCCGTGGAATATTGGCGTCGGAAGCTAACGCTACTGCGCGGTTTTACGTATTGCAAGCGACGTGTGATTTCTCACTCTCCGATATTTGATTAAATGACGACGTTTTTTTTATCGACAGCTTGCCTGGAGCTTGCCAAAAATTATCATAAATTAAATCGACCACCCTGTAGGAAATTTGATGGTGAAAAATGGTCAGGCGAATAGGAATGGCCAGAATCCCACCATATCGTTATAGTCAGTGCTCTATTAAATAAGTAGA
>JAPYYQ010000375.1:0-69064 GCA_030522585.1 Anagyrus pseudococci
TGCCATAAGATCAGCTGTATTTATGTGAAAGTCTACTTTCAAATGAAATGACAACGGAATATAGGCAGTTCTTGTAACGAATTTTTTCTCTCAGTGTGGAGTTATTAAATAGAAAAAAATTGGTAAACTGGCTGATAGAGGAGATACTGGTGTGTGTTATGTGCCTCTTGCGAATTATTTCGCAAGAGCAGTCGCAGAGATTTGTAATGTGCTGGTAATCAGATTTGTTCGAGCGATTAATTATTTTATCGGTGCTTTGATTTTGGAGAAGACGCGTTGCGATCTAAATATTAAATCTGAATAACGTTGTAAATATTTATACGTCTATAGAATTGGCACGTGGCTAATTCCCGGGCCATCGAATGTCCAATAAATTACAAACAAAGAAATACAACGCGTCAAATTTGGTTTAAAAGTGACAAAGGTTAACGATTCTTGTAACAACTTGATGAAAAGAAACCATCCCGGTGACAAGACTACAACTCGGAAGAGCTAGTCTGTCTTATTATTAAAATCCTTACACGCATACCGTGTGGTTGTAGCCGACTTGACTCCGATTTGGTATGACATTGCTCAGGTGCTCGATTTGGCATCATACACTGTATGGAACGAGTAGCGAGAGTTGGCAGGCAACTAGCCCAGAGAAGAAAAAAAAGGAGTCGCTTCTCGTCTATTCTCGTTCGAACGGCACGAGCTACACTTTCGCTTGGGCCCCTAGCTATAATCTCCCAGATGCAGCTGTTTCTCAGCTGGCACTCGGTATAAGCTATCGCGGTAACGAGACCCGCATGAAGCTTACCAATTCCTCTTTTGCTCGTCCATTTTGAGATACCAGAAGAGAACCTGGGCAGAGTTAGAGAGAGAGAAAAAGGAAGAACTGGGTTGAGAATAAATGACGTTCCCAGTGATTATTCCCGGTAGGAAGTTATTGGTGCTACACGCTCGGGCGAGTTTCGTCGATTTACGTAAACTTTGTGTGTATTTTTGCTTCGGCTTGGAACGATACGTTAAACGAACTCGAATCAAATGATAATTACGTAACGCTCGCGTCGCTGGGGTTCTCGATGTTTGTGAGCTTTCGAAACGAACCTTTTTTTCCGTGGAATTTTGATGCTCGTTTTACTGCCTTTAGGAAATCGGTATAATTGCGTTTGCCTCACGCATCCGCGTTACGCATTGGCAATTATTATACAGCCAGCTAAATATGGAAGGAGGAGACTGGTAGCGGGCGGTAATTCTCGGAGCACAATTTTGTAATCACAACTGCGTGCGGATGATGCTCATCAAGAGCGAGCACAGCTAATATTGGCATTGACAGAAAATTAGCTTTTTCCCGAGACATCTGATCGTCAATTGTACCAATGTCGCGAATTTTCAATGCTCGTTACAGTTGTTACAACTTGTTATTTTGTTTGTTTAACAGATCGACTCAGGGGTGATTATACTCTTGCTATGCGCTGACTAAACTTGCGCGTATTTATTATCTTAACAAAGACGAGCTGTCGTCATTTCGTTTAACCGTAAGACATCCTCCTTTCTTTCTTTGTCAGCTGTTACGTTTTCCTCTTTTCCTTTTCATTCGACTCTTCGGCCAGTCGCACGAAAAATAGAATTGAGGTTAGATCCTTTGCGCCCGTGTACCGTCATCGATTAGTCAAAACACTAGGTAGGGTATTATGTACACTCTCTGTGGCAGCTTTTTGTTTCTCATTCGCCAGGTTACCCGACTACATATTAAACAAAGACCTATTTCGCTTTTCAATTGTTAAACTCGTTAAATAAATCGTCTGGACTAAATTAATAACCCCCTCCCACCTTGGGAAAGGAAAGGCACAATGACTTATGTAGCGACAATAAAGCACCGGTTCGACGTGAAACCGGTATACCACAATTAATTCAATCTACAAATAGATTCGTGGGCGAAAAACGGGGACAAGAGAGCTCTCGAGATCTGTCGCAAGGTGCGGAGAGTTACGACAAAAAATAAAAAGGTAACACCTCTCGCATGCGCGCTCGCTCTCTCTCTCTCTCTCTCTGTCCTTCTCTCGAGGATTAAGAAAATTTAACGAGATTGCTTAGAATATAACAGGGGATTAGACAAGACAAGGAGAACGTTGGCAGCGTTTGAAAATTAACGGGCACTGTGTGAGTGTGTTTATCTTGTTTGTGTATACTCACATGACGAGTCGAGAGACGATGGAGGAAATCATCGTTGGGCTGTTCCTTCGTGTTTCTCCCTTGTGTGTATATACTTGCTCTCTCTCGCTTGGTGGCACTTGCACTTGGGTGAATGGCAGCGACTGCAGCAGGAAAGAGGGAGAGAGAGAGAGAGCCTGTGGCAGTGGGTTGACAGCAAGGACGGAGGAGCAGCGTCCTTGATATGCTCTCCTGCTGAGGGGGGGCTCACTTCTCAATGCCCAACGATGGCGACGACGCTACTGCTCGCACCTGGACTCTTCTCTGCAGCAGCCCAGCAGAGCGATGTACGACGCGCCTGCGTGTCTCTTTCTCTCGAGCGATCAGTATAACCCCGCGCTTGTTTATCGAACTCCCCTGCCTCTGTCTCTAGGCAGGCGCTTCTCTCTGCTCCGCAGGCACTCTCCGTTGGGCTCCAGAGAGGCTCCGGCGGTGTGCGAGGAGCCTAGCAACTCACAGCTGCGCACGCGGAACCATGTTGGACTGCTCCGGCCTCTGGCTCTCTCGCGCCGCGATACTCCCCGAGTCTCGTCATTTTGTTGTGCTCCCTGGGTTCGCCGCTCTCGGCGCTACCGTCGCTCTCTCTCTCGCTAGCCGCCGCGACCGCTTACCAGACACACTACCATCAATATACCCTCTTTCCTCTATACATGGCTGTACTTACGAGTCTAAAGAGAGAGCTCGCCTCTTGCCGTGATACACCGTATATATATCGACCAGCAGAAAGAGAAAGATGGATGCCCCTAACTACGGTGTGTGTACGTGTATCGAGGGTTATTGTATATAGCTCTCTTGCCGCAGCAGAAGCCGAAAGAAAGAGAGAGAGAGAGAGAGCGAGCTGCGACCAGCGACCTGCTCAACATAACGTCGAATCATATGAAAACTGCGTGACGTCACGTGTTGTGGTCACGTGACTGCAGCTGCGACAGCAGAAGCGTTATATCTTTAAAAGTTTCGATTTAAATCCGTCTTGTTCAAGACCCATGCAAAGAGGCTTACTCAAGACACCGCACTCTCTTTCAGCTTCTACGTTGATAAATTTCTTTCAAAAGCTGTCGAATCTGTAGTCTTTATCCACGAGTTGTGTGGCTACGCTTTTTTTCGGTAAAACCAGTTAAAATTTGCATTCATTATTATTTTTTTTAGGAAAAAAAAGCGACAATTTAAGGTTTTGTATTTCTTTATTTTCGGAAGGAATTTATGAAAATTTGGACTGGCACGTACGCTTAAAACGGTACAGGAATGTGGGAATAAGAATAGAGCTATTTCTCATTCGTTTCCCTCGCACGCGAGAGAGTGGTACAAAGTCGAACGGTTACAACGTGCGTTTTACGTTCTCGAGAGAAGCGGAAAATAACAAATTTATTCATAAATAATAATGCACCGATAACAAATTTACCAAAAGTATGCTATAAATCGTACTGCGTATTAAGAAGAAGAGAGGCTTTTGGGCTTTGTTGAGTCTGAGCTGTCGATAGGAGCCCGCGGGGCAAAGAAAAACCGTCAAATTTTTTGCCCACTCACTCGGCACGTAATTATTTATTTTAAAAATATAAATTATCAGTTAATTCGAGAATGACTAATATTTACGGTCACCAAATGCTTGTGGCGATACGTCACAACGTCGTACGAGAGTGGTCGAACTCGCGAGGCTCGTCGTCACGAAAGAGGCGAACACGAGCGGCGAGCAGAGGGGCGGGAGGAACGGCAAGAGAGAGTGAGGGGGGGAGCGGTTAGAGAGAGGCGAACGCGCGCGAGCGGTTTCTCCCACCACCGGACTTGCGTTACGTTACAGTCGTGTCGTTGGAGAGAGATAGAGCGACAAATAAAGGCCGAGTAGAGGGAGAGTGGCGAGAGGGAGATCCAAAGAGAGCGAGAGAGAGAGAAGGAGTTATATATCGTGCTTGGCAGCTGGTGGGTGGGGGGGAGGAGGCGAGGGGAGAGAGTAAGAATACGAGTAGCGAAGAAGAGAAAGGAAGGCCGAAAGCTTCGCGCTGAGTAAGAGAGAGATGGAAAAGGTCGTGCGCTCGGTTGGCGGGGGCGCAGCCGCCGACGCCGCCGCCACCGCCACCGCCGCACCGCCAACAGCAGCAGCGTCGACGACGTCCGATTTCCCATCCCATCAGTACGCGCCGCGCGATATCGCAGGTCAGGTTATGTCGTGCCGCTTGTTTGGCTCTCTCGCGTTTCTACGTCAGCGCTGCCGTTGACATTGTCGACGTTCGCAGCCTTCTTTTTTTTTTCCTCCGAGCCGTGGGAACGTGGTGAAGCAGCGGCTACCCGGCGCAAGCAGCGGGCCCTCGTCGTGGGCCCTTTTAACCGAGCCGAGCAAGTCTCTATTGCAAAAAGTCTCGGTTTAATCGGACATATTTAGCCAACGTGTGCGCTGCAGAAGAGCCTCTCGGTGTGTCCGTGTGTGCGCGCGCGCGTCTCTCCGTGTGTTGCTCGGTGAAATTCCAAGAGTTTTGACAGTGGCAAAAGAGAAGCTTTGCGCACGGCGAGGACTCCCCGGAGATAAGGCGGCACGTAACGCGGAGCTGCCAGAGGACACGGGAAAATAAGGAGAGAGCAGAGAGCAACTCGTGTGCGTGCGTGTGCGGACGAGAAAGAGAGCCAGCCAGAGCGCGGAGGGAGAGGAATTCCTTCGCTTCTGCTGCTACGCTGTGCTTCTTTTAATTGGGCGCGCCTTTTTCTAGGCCGTGAAACGATCGATCTTGGCGCTGCTGTTGTGTGAGCGCTATAGAGCGCGCGTCGTCGTATAGCCGCCGCCGCCGTCGCCACCACCACTACACACCACCACCAACACTGCCGTTACTGCCAGTTTTTCCCCCTCGAAATTTTCGGAAGCTTGATCCAAAGCAGAACACACACACACACATTTCCCGAAAGCCAAGATCCACTGGCTACGAGCGCGCCCAGCAAAGCTCCCTTCACGCTCTCTCTCTCTCTCCCTCGGCGCAGTGAATCTCATTTAGATTAAAGCCTACAAGTGCGCGTGTTGTTGTCGTCGTCGCTGTTATCATCTTCGTCGGCGTTGTTGTTATTATTGGAAAACCGTTGGTGCTGGTGCTAAAAACGAGTGCTGCTGGTGCTAGTTCGCGGAGTTGCTGTGTCGTTTGCGCATACCCCTCCCCCGTCTCCCGAGAAAATAGAGAAAAGCTCGGCGGACACAGTGTGGGTGGCGGGAAAAATATCGATCGGCGGTCCGAGGCAAAGTAATGAGGACGCGTCAGAGACGAGAGTAGTCGAGTGTGTACGTGAGTGTGCGCGAGGTATATATCCAGTAGTGTACCACCGCGCGCTGCCACGGCTGGAGTAATACAGTTGTTGCAACACCAAGCCAACGTATATAGAAGCCAGGCCCATTGGTACTGGCGCTCTCTCTCTCCCCCCCTCTGACGCTGGATCTAGGCTTATATACATGTATATAGGGGCAGGGTAAACAAATCTTGCTCTTAGATCAGGACAAGGTGAAGTTAATGATGCCGTGTATTGACGAGCGGCCGGAGCCAAGAAGACCAGCAACAGGAGAGGGAATAACAGTACCAGCATCAGCAACCGAGGCATTAGCAGCGGCAACGGCGGCCAAGACAATTGTTAAAGCCGCGCAGCCGGCAAGGCCAAGTCAAAGAGCTGTATAAGGAGCGAGAGGGGAATAAAAGGGGCCCCCGCGACGAGAAAAATGGGCCGTCCAGCTGGAAAAGTTACGGTGACGACGAGCTTGAACTGTTTGCCCCGGGAAAATCGGGAGTGCGACTAGCCTTGTTATACCGTTAAATCTTTTAACGTCATCGGTAGCGGTAACGTCAGCGGCCAAGAGGAGCATAAATAAACAGGAGCGAGAGAGAAAAAAAGTGCTTATTGTGTTCAAGTTTGCTTAAATGCACTAGTGCAATAAATAATTACAAGTGGAGAATATCTAATTAATTGTCATACCTAGTTGTAATAAATATATATCCATTCGTATCAAGAAGTTACGTGAAATATAGCAATAAGGAGGGAAAAGATAGAGGATTTCGAGAGGAAAGCTCTGTCTTTCGGTAGTGTTGGGGGAGTGTGCCACGACGACTGCGGGGGAGCCGAAAACGGCCGGCCGCGGAGAGAAGGGGAGGGGCCGGTTATTATGGCGTACAAGTATCGGGAGGAAATCGTGGGAAAAAGGTTCCTCTCGGTCAGTGGTTTCAGCAAGCTCAGAGTCAACAAGATCAACGAGTGGGGCTGGCGAGCCGGTGTCATACGCGCCGCAACTCACCGAGACAACTCCTGCCAAGATTTGCAAGTGAGTCAAGCAATTTCAATGTTCATTTGCATTTTAAACGCACACACAACACACACCCAGCTCATTCCTACACCATTCCTATGATTCTATCGACGCATGCTTTTCGATTTACCTTGCGTATCGGTGACGCGCGCGTGCTCACGCCGCGACACACGTCCCGGATAAACCGCGTCTTCCAACCCCCCCTACCTCCCTCTGAGATATCAATGACCGATGAGGCTGATTATTATAATTCAAGGCTGACAATTAAAATACTTCCAAATAATCCATTATCGCGTTACCCTCACTCGTGACTGAATAAAACATTTTCCGTTTTTTCTTTTTTTTTAATAATAAATAAATTTTTAAAGTTTCGTCTTTCGTTTATTTTAAATAATAGTCATTTTTCAAGTAACTCACGAATTTTTAAAAGACTTTAGCCAACTGACAAAAAAAAATATATAGAGAATTTTACTATTTATTTTTGGCTGCTATGAATCTCTCCGGTATTCTAAAATTTGAATATTACTCATACATTAACAGAGGTTACATATGGTGAACTAATAGAAGAATATGCCGCAGAAAAAGTATATTTTAAGCGCAAAAATTATTCGGGATGAAAAAAAATGTAGAAAATCAAGCGGAGCTAGATCGGAAAGAAAAAAAATAGAACCTGCGAAGCTGCTTTAAGAGTACACAATATAATAAGTAGGCAGGCAGGCAGGCGAGCAAGTACACGTATATACTCCGAGGCAGGCAGGCAGGCGGACAGGTAGGCAGGCAGGCAGTTACTTTCACTCGACTGGAAAATTCTTTCGAGAAAGACTGATTTAGCGCTCGCGCTCGCTTGCTCGCGCGCGTATTCGTTTTATAGCACATCGCTGGATTTCGCGTCAGTTTTCTGATCTCTTTATTCAAAGTTTCGTTTCTTACGAATCGACGGTAGCTCGTGGTGTCACCACACGGCTATGTGTGTTTGTGTGTGTGTACGTTGAAACGACGACTGGAATCCGCGGGTGTTGTCGGGCCGACGTCAGAAATAGAATTTTCAACGCCACGCAAACAGACTTTACAAACATCAAGATTACGCCGCTTTCACTGACCACATATAAGGCAATATTAATCACTCGATTATTCTTTAACTAGTGTGTTTAATCAGCAGTTGAGAAGAGACAAAAAACGAGTGGAAATTGATACAAATGTTTTATGTGACTCACATGTGTAATTTGATGATTGTCGGCAAAAACTGAGGATTCATGTTATTCAAACACCCAGATGTCGCAGTGGTTAAGCGTTTTTAATACCCCGGTGTAAGATTCTTTCTGATTTTTTGAAAATTCAAATAAAGTAATAAGAATTTTGGTCGTCTATTAAGTAACTATAAAATATCGCTAGAAAAAGAATTTAATTTGGTGCCTCGAGTTTGTCTCAATGTTTATCGTCATCAAATTAAAATTTTCAGTATAGCACACACGTAAACAGTATCCGCTCTCACGTCAAATCTGAAGGAATTACCATTTGCGCGCGCGTGTACAAGATGTGCCAGTGTGGCGCTAGTTCCGCATGTCGATAATTGAAAAATTACATAAAATGTCACGTAATCGTGCCGCTCGCAAGTGAGTAAACGAGTAACAAAGAGCCAATAAGAGACTGATGCAAGGCATTGGCGCGGTGTAGAGAGAGAAAGAGAAACAGGAGGAGGGGGAGAAGCGGGAGAGGACGAAGACGCAGGATATTCCGTGTGATAATTTCAAGGTCGGCTAAAGCGAAGGTCAAACGACAAAAGGTGCCACGCGACTTTTTGAGACTCCGACACACGTGTCTGCACGCGCCCGACGAACTTTATTCTGCGCGAGCAATTGGATTTTTATATTGAAATTTTGTTTTTTAAAGCTACGAACTATTTAACTTTTTTATAAATGTTTGGCTCTTTTAATATCGTGCGAGAGTACAATGTGTTTTATGTTGTTGAAATGTTTATGACTATAAAAGATGAAGCGTTTTTACATTTTTCATATTTACGAATTTATTTATTCTCAAATGCTATGATGTTAAGAAATATGGGTATCCTTTAGTAGACGGTAGTTATAAAAAACGTGAAAAATGTCTGATGCAATATATAATACAATGATGAAGTATTTTTCATATTTACTTTTTATGTAGAGGTAAAAAATGAGGTTTAACGTTTTCAGGCGTAATTTCGAAGGTTTAAACAATTTTTTCTTTTTTTTTTAATTTTCAATCAACGTTTACTCCCGCGTAGGAAGATCCTTTAGTCCAAATGAAATTTAAACTGCCTCCAGTAACGGCTGCTCGGGGGCAAAAACGACGGTACTTGAGAAAGACTGGTGTAGCCCACCCACGTTAGAACTTGAGAAGGTAGCCTCTCGCTTCGTCTTCTTCTTTTTACCCTCCAAAAAGTGATAGTACCGAAAAAAATTTTGGTCGAAATATAAAAAAGAAACTCTCTCCTGTACAGGGACTTGGGAATTCACAATCACGAGTTCAATTAAAAATAGTAAATTAGTATAAAAAGGAGTCGAGGAAAACCAAGAAAGAGAAAAAGAAGGTTGAATTTCAAGTTGAAACGCGCCTTCTCTGGATAGCAGTAGTGAATCATGGTATATGCGAGTTCCTACTTCTCTTTCTCTCGGCCGCTCGGCCTCTCTCTCTTACTTCTTCTCGCTTTTTCCGTCAGAGAGAATCAAGGTCAGCAACCGGAACTTCTTTCCTTCGTCGCCTTCCTCTCGCTTTTGACACGATCCCAAGCGGTAAATTGACCGACTTTAATGAAGCTTTAAAAAAATCCTTGCTCTAGATGTCTTACCTTGCTTCTACTTCTACCATCCCCCCTCCTCCTTTTGCATCTCGCTCTTGCTCAAAATTCGTTGTCTGTAAGGAAAAAAAGTACGATTTCGTTTGCTGTAATGCAACGTTAAAAAAATTGCCCGGTAAATTTAGCCGACCAGACGTTTTGCAGGTTAATATTCAATGTTGATAAGAAAATTGCATCAAGATCAGTGCACTATATCTTCAAAGTAGGACAAAAGATAAACGATGTTTAGATAAGATTAGATTTTAAATTGTTTTTGTTAATTGACATTGAGATTGTTACAATAAAGCGATACCGCGTCATTATCATGTCTTAATTATCGAGGATAATATTATTTTTATAAATTTTCCTCCAACGAGAATTAAAGCATCCCCAGTTCCGTATATTGCCAACATTGACGGGGAAGAAGGAAAAATGTAAACTCTCGGTCGAAATCTCAAAAAAAAAAAAAAAAAATTCAAGCCCAGTAGTATTCTACGATTGTTGCCTAATCTCCCGAGAATACAAGACATTCTTCAAAGAAACGGCAGGTGCGCTCAAAAATAAAGTCGCATTCTATTTTAAAATAAATAAGAATAAGAGGAGCGAGAGAGAGAAAGAGAGTCGAAAAGTCGGAAAAGAGGAGTGAAAGAAAATCCTGGCCAGAGAGGAAGAGAGAGAGAGCGAGAAAAGAGCGGTGCACGTCGGCGGCGGTGCGACTGACGACGATGCCGAGAGAGCCGAATATCTATCCTAGGCGGAGCGAGAAAGAGGGGGATAAGTAATCGTTGCCCCTGCTCTCTATCTCTCTCTCGCTGCTATAGAACACTCGGGGGGCCTCGTTCGCTCGCTTATACTCCGCTGTGTGCTCTGGGCTCGCATCGGTCGTCGACCCAGTCGCGCGAGCGCCGAGTCCTACTTTCGCGGAACTTGCGCCGCTGCTCGTCGAGCGGTTCTCTCCCTCCTCCTCTCTCCACCCTCCCTTCTCTCCCTCCGGCTGCCCCCCTCTCCCTCTCTCCTCGCATTCCCATCACCACGCGGGTTTCTATACGTCTTTCTGTCTTGCTGTCCCTTTCCCTCGCTCCAACAGCACACCGCGAGGGAAGAGATCGCGCCTTTTTCTCGCATACTCACTGTCTTAGGACGCATTCTTCTTCCTCTTTTTCTTCTGCTGCTTTGACACCTCTTTTTTGTTGCTATGAATTGTTTTAGCTTAAAAACCGACATTTTTTAAATTTTCCTCTCTTCAGCGCCTCCCGCTGAGGCAATTCGATTTTTTATGATCTGCTCTTTTTTCCTTTCTCTTTCGCTTTACCTTGCGACTTATGGGACCTTGTCATATTTAAGTTGAGACTCGTTGCTATATATATTCAGATTTATTTTTAATCTATCTTTTAGGCTGTTTACGTCATAATAAGCAATACTACATTGCTATGGACGATTTCAGGAAGTAAATGTTGAACTAGTTTTCTTACGGAGAATTCGCTTAGCTCAAAATCATTTTTTGAATTCGCCTAAATCAATTGCATAATCCGCAATTTGAGTAAACGTGTTCGTAGAATTCACCTTGAACTAAAAGTATTTAATCCAAGTTTATAATACCGATTTAATTACTTTGTCAATCCTTGTACTCACTTGAGTCAAAACTATTTCTGAATTACATTAGAAATTTTCCCAGAGTTACGATCAAAAATTGATTTTCCCTTTCTTTAACGGGGAATCCCCGTAAGATTAAAGAACATTATGTTGACAAAAATATGCACGAATCTCAGTTAACCTGCGTGACACGGACACATAACGCAGAAAAACAACACTTTATTAAATAACCTTTTTATAAAATCGTCGTCATCATGATTGCTCGCAGGTACAGTCGATACGACCTTGGCCACTAGCATTTTGGCTTCGTAAACTAAATGACGTATACGCGTACACACTTATTCATGAGCTCTCTCGCGATATCGCGCGCGCGCGCCCGAAGTCACGGACACTCTGGCTCTCTCGCTCAGAGCGCACGTTACCTTTATTCTATTATTTTTTTCAAACGGCCTAGCCCAGGCTGACCATAGTGTTGTCCCCCTCCCCCTCTCTCTAAACTTGTTAGCAACATTATTTCACTTTAAATAAATTGTATCGATAGCGAATCTGCTATTTTTCATTATAATTTAATATTATAATACTCGGGCTTACATATGGTTTATAGCGATAAAGTCACGCGTTCCAGATTTCTAATTTTTGCAGAGACAGCCGATCGAGCGTGATAAAACGTTGATTTAAAGGTCTAAGAGAAAAAAAAGTATTATATTTAAAGGTAAGCCAAATGTGGATTTACTATATTCGTTCAAGGAAAAAATATATCGTGCGTTTGACATTTAGACAGGATGATAATAGGAGTAGAAAGTAATTGTTGAGAAAGGGAAAAGGGAGGAGGGGTCAGGGAGATAAAAAGGGGCATAGCTATATCTCGTCGAAGAATATGCAGATATAGAAAAGTAAAGAGAGAAAGATGGACAAGCGGACAGCTCTAGGCAGGCAGGTATAGAGCAGACAACAGACGATCGCTCTAATCTGTTTTTCTTTCTCTCTCCCTCTCACGGCTCTGTGCAATCCGATAACGGCCAGGAGAGCGCCAGGGACGCGCAACGCACGTGCCCGAGAGCGCGCGCGCATAGGGCATCTCTATCGTCTCATGGCCTCAGCCGTATAGCACAGCTGCAGCAGCAGCAGCAGCAACAACGGCCCCGCGCGCGAAAGTACAGCCAAGCGGAGGTGTATAGCGCAAGGCAATTCGCTGGCCTCTTACAAAATTGCGGAGCTCCACTCGCGAGGGCTCTCTTTTCTCTTGGCGTTATATGCGCGTACTGCTCTCTCTCGCTCACTCTCCGCACCAGAACCTCGAGACTCTCTGGCTGTTCCGATCGCGCTTGTGAATGAATGGTGGCGTAACCTCGTCGTTTTCTCTCTTTCTATCTCTCTTTCGTTCTCCCTGGCTTAAAGAACAAACGGCTCATGATATAAAACTAAATATTGTGCTATAACAACCTAGATTGCCAGAGATTTTTTAAACTCAGATATTTCTTTGTGTGCCGCTGATGGATGGATGGAAACGTAAATTTTCTGGGTCAGAATTAAGGTTTGGTCTTTTCTTTTTTATAATTTAGTTGGTATGTGAATGCTTTTACCAAAAAATTCTTTTCATCTATCATTTCTTTTTTTATAATTTTCACAAGCTCCGACGAAGAAAATCATAACATTGCAGAATTTTCGTTGAAAAAGTTTGTTTTTTCACAAAATTTAATTAAAAAACTGAACATTCTCTTCTCTCGCCCTCAAATGCTTTGTTCCATTTATTTATTTTTTTATTTGGATTACAAACGAATACTGGGCCTACATAAAACTCGCTAGATGACTCCGCATAATCTCGTTATTCCATCGGAATGACTCAAATCCACGAATCAAAGGCAAATTTGCGTTATACATTTATCTATTGTTTGCTAATACATTTTGTACATAAGAGCATTGTTTTGTCTCATACACGTGATGTAATATCCCGGAGTCTGCTTATGACATTAGGTCCTATGTTGCGTTGCTCAAAATATTAGGATTGCAAAGTACAGAGGCAACGTATTGTCGGCTATAGGCGCTAAACTTCATAGGAACGTAGAAGGACACGCTTGAGATTGTGCACGCGTATATATATGTGTAAAAACTAGTTTTACACAGGGACGCGCGTGGACTCGCTGGTAAACAATAGCTAAGGATTCCATCCAGATTCTAAACGCTCGCAGAAGATACACTAGGCCTTGCGTAACTTGCACGCATATATGCACACCTACATACCTACTTAATTACTCATCCACCTACTCAACTACCTAAACAGATAGCAACTCACCTACCTATACGAAGACGCGTGTTGTTGAGCAGTTTATTCCTTTAGCGCTTTGGTTTATTGACTTTTTTATACACCAGCAGACGAGATAGGGCTAAGTCTTGTAAAAGGCATTTTGCTTTGGAATATATTTTATTGAAAAAAATTGAAGATTTGCGTTTCAGATCGTTTGTGAAAAAAATATTTGTCATGTGTAGACATATAAAGTATCGAAAGAAAAGAGAGAAATAAACTAGCTTTGAGTTAATGTACATCGACGTAACATGGTAATGTCAGTAGTCTTATCGTCAGATACTGCTCAACTTATCTCTTCGGCGTTTTTGCCTTAGAATTTTATGAAGAAGCCGCGGATAGCTGCTACTTCTTTGACTATTTCTTCTTTTTTGCTTTTTTTTTCGACCACACATTATCGCATACATTATTTCCGACCATTTTTCGTAGACTAAATTTTTCGAATATTCAAGAAGCCGTAAAATTTCGAACATTCCAATTGCAAATGAAGTATTTTCGACTCTGATATAACAGGCAGCAGCGTGCACATTAGTCTGGCGTCTGGGAAAAGGGAAATAAAAAAAAGAAAGCAAGTATATAGCTGTAGCAGTAAAACTGATGGGCGGTTGGGGGTGACGGGGTAGACTGTTGAGGATGACAATTTGACGCGCGGCTCACGTGCTTCCGGTAGTAGCGGAGAGAGGGGGGTGGCGCGGGGGAGGGAGAAGCGAATTGCTAGTGGGCGGACGACGAGCGAGGAGTATAGCGCACAGGTATGGGTGTACTGTTAGTCGACCTTGTCTCGAGCGCTCGAGAAACAAGAGGGGCGTGTGCACTCGCCGCGGAAGGAGAAGTGAAGGCATAACTTGAATAAGCCCCCCACACTGCCAGCGTGCGCGTATACACGCGCGTATAAGTATATATACGTACACACACGCCGTATATATGTATCTACACTTGTACTCTGCAATTATACCGGCCGAACCGGATTTATTGACTCGAGCACTGTTCGAATATCTGCCGGGCCTGTACGTGCACGTGAAAAATGTGCGCGCTGTGTTTCTCGAGCGAGCGAGCCTCAAAACGTCACTGTAGATTCTATACTATCCGAGATATCAAGCAATGCGCTATTACGGTTCTTCAGAGAAAAAGAGAGAGACATCTTGATGGTCAAAAAACGATAAGAGGATAGATAGTGCATTACTATGCTTTTCATGTTTGTTTCGCTCCGCAGCATCGTTTTCGATAGTTGTATATATATCTATTGCCCATCTCTTTCCCCACTTCTGATATTTAACACGCCAAGCCGAACAACATCGGTGCATGTGTATATAATCGACGAGAAAGTTTAATGGCTAGTTCGACTTTCTCGCTCTCTTTCTCTCGCGCCTTTCCCATTCGCGTACGCATAGAGAGATGCTCAACTGTACATTTACCTCGAATCGACCATCGGGCCACGCATGTTTATTTATAGATTTATGATGAGCCAAGTGACCTTGACTAATTATAATACCGGTACCTCTTATCCGAGCTTTCGAATGCTTATTCAATATATTCATATTTTGAATTAGACGGTTGAATCGATAGAGAGCTCGCGTTTATCTCTCGCGCCACTTGCTGAGAGCTTCTACTTTTTTTTTTAAACAAATATTTGGTTATGTTTCCGATAAGTGGAACTGCGACAAGTGTGAAAGTGTTGTGAAATGCTTTGAAAAATTACGAAAAACAGAGAGAGATATGCGATGTTTATAAACAAGGGCTATATATATATATATATATATATATATATATATATATATATATATATATATATATATATTCAAAGTTTCCACGGAGATAAAACATTTCTATGAACATTCATTTTTATCTACTTCAAAGCTCCAAAAGAGTACTCTCTACATTGTAGAGACGTGCACTTTTCTCTCGCATTGCTGGCGTCGAGTTAATTTGTTGTTAAAAGAAATCAGGGGGGTGGAGTAAGAGGAGGAAAGGGAGAAAGAGAAAGAGGTCTGGATCCGAGAAGAGAGGTATACCTAGCATATGCAATTACGTCTTTGCTAAGTTGTCGTTAAAAACCGACGAGGCGAGTAGTGTGTATGCGCTCTGAAACGTTGCCGACGACGACGACGACGATGAGGAGGTATAGAGGTAGAGGAGGAGATGACAGACTACGAGGGGGAGTTCTGCTTGTAAGCAAGGCGCACAGCTGAAAAAAAAGGAAAAAGCTGAAGAGAGAGAGAGAGAGAGAGAGCCGTAGGGAAAAGGGTCGGTCGCCGCGTGCAGGAGGCCGCGAGCAAGCATGCATGTGCACCGAGGAGGAGGAGACGCGCCTGTCGAGCTTGAAAGTATAGAAAACCAAAGAGGGGAGAAAGAGAGGGAGAGAGAGAGAGAGAGCTACGCGCGCAGGGTCGTCGGCACGCTCCGTGCACACGTCAGGGCCAATGACCTCTAAGCGAACGGGTGCTCTCTCCCTCGCTCTCTCCCTGACTCTCTTTCTATCTCTCTTCTCTCCTTTTTACCCCCTCTCTCTTCGCTCCCTATACGCTGCGCTTGAGTGTGCGCATCACCAAACGCCTGTGCATGACGTAACGCACACTTAAAGCTCACTCTCTGCTGCACATGCGCACATCCTACGCTATACACTTCACTGCACCTACCTCTCTCTCTTACTCATACACTTATACGTACACCCACACAGTGTGCTCCCCAACCCGTTTTACCCTGCCTCAGACTGTTCTCAAAATCTTTTACTCTCCTGCCCTTCCCTCCTCCATGCGATCTTCTCTCCGAGCTCCCCCGCTTTGGTCAGATCTAAAGAACGTCCTAGTTACCATAGGTTACATGCTATCGACGAAACAAATCTATACTTCTCGTATGAGTAGCAAGTCTTTTTTTTTCAATTAATCAGGTGTTTGTTTGGCGTTTGTTGTTTGTTGCTGTTAGTTTTGAAAAAAAAGTAAAATTTATTTAATATATCAAATTTCATGATTGAGGATGAAAGCAAGGTCTATTTAAAAATATAGGAAACTTATGTCACTGCTCGACTTCACTAGTCAAAGTCTGGTTTAGATTTTTTTAGTTAAATCATTATTAAAAAGCTTTTAAAATGTCCAATGGATTCTACTAATAATAGTTAACTTATGACATGAATTTCACTATTTTTCTCCTTACAATCTTTATAAATTGTTGCTTTCGATAACTACGTCATCTTCAATGGTCGTAATATTTCTTAATAAATAAAAGAAGATGACAAATGACAATAGTAGTAGCTTAGGTATGGCATATCATGCAGTAACGTCTAAGATGCATTACCAAGTGTTTGTAGGAGAAAGAAGAGATCCAATAACGAGCCTTGAACGGTACGAGCGCTTGCTTGTATGCGTATCCCTGCGCCTTGCGGAGGCGTGTGTGAATATTAAAAATAGAGCGCGTTGGGTACGTTTATAAGTCTCTCCCTCTCTTGTTATCTGCCGAACTTTGACTCGAGCTTCGACACAAATATTTTTTGTAAACATAATCACTTTTATAACAACAACAGTTTGCCAGCTACACTTTTGTCCGTATTTTTCTTCTTTTTCTTTTGCTTATATAGGGAACGAGAAATTGGAATAATAGATTGACAGCTAGAAATATTTAGGGTAAAATAGGATAAGCAATGTTTAATGATTTTCCCCTCGACGTCTAGCAAATGATGAATCTGGTTCAGCCACCTTTAGTTCGTACGAAGTAAAGACAGTTCACGGTAGGGGTCATTCGGAGGTCACCCCATCTTAATGCCGACCGCGGCCTACTCCGTTTAAGGGCGTGTTACAGCTAACCTCGAATCAGACTTATCGACATTTCTGGATTTCGCATTAATCTTCTTCGTAGATAGAAATCTTGTTTGGTATTATTTAAATATACATACAAAATAAAATAAACTTGAATATTTATCTTTATGATTTTAGTTCAGTACGGAGGTTTACTGGTTAAAAGCAAAAAGTTGAACATGTACAAAAATTCTATTTTTGTTAAACCAATGAATAAATTCTATGAGATTTCGACAGGATGGGTAGGGAACGAAAATTTCGGTCTCTTTCTTGCTAGTCCAATGAAATGAAGTAAAAATAAAAGCCTCGTGGAAAGACGAAAAGAAAAAGGGGGGGCTTTATTGATCCTCAGCCCTTTGGCCTACATAACGCTATATACCACGTCAGCAACAGAACGAACTGCCACATCTCTTCTTGCCTTCTCTTCAGCTCGGCCCACAAATTTTCTTTTCTCTTGAAAAACTTTTTCTCTTTTTTTTTTTTGCTTGATAAACATGAATATTGGTTGAGTGGATATTTTTCTTACTACGGCCAACATTAATTACACTTCTTCTGATATTGTTTTATTATATCATTAATTCAGGCTTTCGACTTTGTGGCAAGTTATAAAGAAGAGGCAAAAAAGAAAGCCATAATTCAGTGACGAGTAAAAGCGATTGTTCGTCATAAACAAATGTAAAAATAACAAAAAATTTATTGTTAGATAGAATTAAAAAGCAGCTGAATGTAGAAGAGTATAGAAAGAATGGCAAGGAGGGGATAGATGTTGCGAGCGACGCAAGGTCAGGCAGTGGCCTCCAACTTCCGTTGGTCGGGTGGCGTGCACATTGAGCAAGCGAGACAGTGTCAAGCTGTTAGCGTGCAGTTTTCTCTCTCTCTCTCTCCCTCTATCGTTACCTTCTTCTCTTCTTTCCTCTCTATCTCTCTCTCTTTTATATGCAAGTACGCATACATATACAAATATATTTATCGCTTCACCTATATAGTTCATTCTACGTTCGTCTTTTACGAGAGACTTTTCTGAAACGCCTCTTTGAATTTCAACTTGTATTTACCTTTAATCTCATAAAAAAATTATTTTTGCAAACAATCTTTTCATGGTTAAAAAAAACGACATTACAACAAGACAAAATTTGCAGTACCAGTGTAAAAATAAACTGAACTTTAGAGTGTTTAAAAAATTAATCATCGTCAGAAAATATTCACGTCTGGACTGGAGCTTGGGCTTTTAGTTTAGCCGATCCGGTCAAAGAAAAAAAAACGAAGAAAAAATAAACGAAAGAAAAAGGAGCCAAGATGGTCGGGCGGCGAACCGAAAAAAGAAGCGCGGGTGTAAGAGAGAAAGACGGAGACAGAGATAGATGTAGAGAGAAGGAGAGAAAAAGCGAGAGAGCGAGTCGGGTCGGAAGGGAGGTGCAGGGAGAAAGTTGCCGTGCATGCCTGTATAGCTACACGTCTCACACGCGCATATATAGAGCCTGTCTGTGGGCGTGTAGGTGTTGTAGACAGTGGTGTGCTGCGCGCACGCGGGAAGCTGTTTGCCGGCTATTTACCGGAGGAGGGCAACAGCTCCTCTCTGCCAGTACAGGCTAGCCGTGCGGATGCGCGCACGGAAAGTGCGATGCACCCGAGACCGCTGAAACCGCCGAGGCCGCCGGCACCGCCGAGTTCCTTGCCCCAAAATCCCACCCCTCCTGTGCGTCCCTACCACCAGCCGCCGCCAGGCATGTCTCTCTCCCTCCCTCTCCTCCCCCTTCCTTTCTTCCTTGCTACTCCCCTGCTCTTCTAACAAGACTTGTATTGGTATAGTCTCCCTCTACTCCGTCTACGTCATTTCGCAACTTTTCGGATCCGTGTCCGTTGGACACATTGACGATGCTCATCCTTTAAAAAGACTAAATAATATTTTTCTAATCATTACAATTGTTTTATTTTTTATTGTATGGATTTGGTAAAATAATAGATATTCACCAATACAAATTATTACAGATTATTAAAAAGTTGAAACTCGACGACTTTAATTTTGAATTTTCGCGCCATATCTACTTTATCGAAGCGTATCACGAATAGATCAAGCGCAGTATCATAAAAAAATTTAAATTCTTGATTTTTTATCTTTTATTTTGTCTTTTTAATATCAGTAGTCATCTGTGTGATAGTGACGTTCAAATTAAATTAATCCATTACTCTCTGTTCAATTGCCAAAAAATAGTAATAAGTTCTAAAAAAATTTTGTTGGCGTAACAAAAACTTTGAAACAAAACTGTCGCCTATTTTTTACAAAACTAATTTTAACACAAAGAAATTTCATACGTCCCGAGTACCAGAATAAAAAAAAACAATTTTAAATCAAAGGAAAATGGAAAAACAAAAAACATCCGTTGTTGATAATTAAAAGCACACCGTAATAATATTTTAAAGAAACAAACAAAACGAGATTCAAGAGTCCAGCGAGAGAACGAGCAATAGAGGGGATCTCGCTGATTGCTCAACGCGTGTCTCGCTCCGCAAGTCCGCGCAGCTTGGCGTGTGGTGCAATGGGAAAAAGGCCTCTCTAGACACACGAGACAGAACGGGTAATGTTAGGACACTTGCAGGCACCTACGCTTTCCCGCGTTTCTCTCGGTTTCACCAAGAGCTCCACAACAGAGCCTCTGTGCGAATGAACCTCTAATCAGGCCGTCAGGGATATACAGGGTCAGAGAGAAGCCGCGCACATAGAGCTCTAGAGGCACAAGGCGCGCAACTCTGTGCTCCGTCGTACCTCGAGCCGCCAAGTATGCCGTCGTCGTAGTGGGAGAAGATATGCGCGCGCTGGCGGTGAGAGAGAGAGAGAGAGGAGAGGCAACATGGCCGCTATTGTCATGGTAACGGGACGAGTGGGCGGGCTGATAGGTTAGGTCAGCTGACCAGCTGGGCGGAGCTTCGGAGCAGCAGCCATTGGCCGGGGACGCGCTTTCCGAGATACGTCGCCATCTAACGGATAACAGCTGGATTTAAATGAGCGACTGCTCTCTTTCCCCTCTCTCTCTTTCACTCATCTGCTAAAGCCTAAAAGCTAAGCCGATACCGTCGTTGCTGACTGTAGATTGACTGGGCTGATTTATAGAGGGGAAGCACGTACATTACCCTGTTGGTACTGTTTTTTTTTCTCGTCATTGTTGTTCTTTAGACTCATTGCGGATGAAATAAGTAGGTCCCCGACGAAACGAACATTGTCCTAGTTATTTACGTTTGACGGATAATTAGTCGTCAATAAATCGTAAATTAAAATTGCTAATAAACATGGATTTTTTTTAAAGTAAATATTTATTTTAAAAATCCAGTCGGTTAATTTTTAGATTCTGTACATTAGCTCTCGCGGTTAAGCAAACACATCACCTGTTTCTTTCTCTCACGCTGTCTTTTGCCTTCTTTAAGCCAGACGATTGCGTATAATTTGTAGGCCTTATCTTTTCCTTATTACCATTATCAGAAATATCCACATTATCAGACATTCCATTCGATCAGTTTGTAGATATTTGTCTTGCGTATACTACGTTTAATTATCTACGAAAATCCCTGTACAACTATTTTACAGAATTTCCACCTCAAGATTTATACAAACGAATCATTGAAAATCCCCAATATCAGCTTCACCTCTATCCTCGCACCTATTCATCAAAACGAGCACCTAACAATCTCCATACGTTATACCAGTCACCAAAAAAAGAAAACCTGTTTTTCTGTCCGAAATTAACGTATTGTTTTTGTCTTGGCACTTAGGTACTTGTTGAATACGATGACGTGGAATGGCAAAGACGCGAGTGGCTCTCGCCCCACCGTGACTCCGTCTTTTCCTTTTTCCTCGTGGAGAAGGGACTGTACTGGTGCGAGCGGCCGGACCCCAAGCACACAAGCCTCATCGCCATCGATCATCAGAATAATTCGGCGAACAACAATCACCATCCGAGGATCAATGGCAAGCCACTGCGTGGGAGCCAAGCCGCCGCGTGCACCGTTCCCTGGCCTGCTTTGGTAAAATCTGGCGATATGCCCATTTTCGAACAACAAAAAAAACACACTTTATACGTTCAATCTCTTCACCCTTACCTTGAAAAATCCGAGCTGACACGAGAAAAGAAAGGACGAAAAATATAAACGATAGACGGGCTGTATTATCCATTGTTGTTGTTTAGAGAGCTGCTGCGGGCAGCCCGACGTTATTGTTGATTGGTAAATAAACCGAGAACGTTGTTGCTTACAGACATTTTATCCTCTGGTAGCCCGTGGTGAGCTTCCAGAGGATGCAAGGCCCGTCGAGTTCGTGCAAGATCGAAGACTTGACTTTGTCGACTACTCGAAGCTCCGACCACTCACGGTAAGTAACCTGCAGACTACAATGTCGCGCATTGCTTAAACCACGACGTTATTTCAATACGAAATCAATTTCTCACGCCTACGCCAGGCCTCGATTACTCAACTCGACAACTAATTTACGATCCATCTGTCTCGGACACGCGTCATTATTCATCTTAACGTACGGATTAAAGGATAAACTGTACGCTGTTAAAATGTACTCGGTGAGGCGTAGGCTGTTTTTGTACAACAGTGTATATTATCTAAACCAGACTACGGCATATCGCACTTCGAGTTGCGAACGAAGCGAAAAACTTTCGATCTGTTAGACTCCGCGACTTGTCCTTTTAAGGAAGAGAGCGAGAAAAAGGATAGATGAAAAGGAAGAAAAAAAATAGAGGGAAAAATAAAAAGGATATATAAAAAGCAGCGGAGTAGCGAAGAAAAGACGGCGAACGGGAATATGTTGGCGCCTCCACTTGGCTAATGGCCATATTTCTTCTATCCGTCAGCAGTCATCCTCGAGGCTAGGGGTATGGAGGGAGGGGAGTGCCGGCAGCAAAGACACGGAGGTAGGGAAAGGAAGGAAGAGAGAAAGAGAAAGGAGGAAAGAAAGAGAGGCAAGGCTTGTACGTGTAGATACGCGAGACGGTTGGAGCTTGACGTTAAGGACTTTAAAGAAATAACGAAACGACTCGGGAGCTTTTTTTCTTCTTTTTTATACCGCCGGTAGAAGGCAGCCCCTTTGCCTCTTGTGCTTTGAGTATACAAAGGAAAAAAAGAAACGATAAGTTGATACACTTTGTAATTTGGATTTTATTAAAATAAAAAAAAATTGTTTAGGGCTTCTATGGTAAAATTATCTCCGAGGCCAAAATCATTTAAATCTACGCGAAAAAAAAATTCACAACCGCGCACATGCAAGAATGCTTTATAAGCACAATCGAGGAGTAAAAGTTAAGCTCGCTCTCTCTTCCATAGGGATACCGTCTCTTTTTTTCCCCCCGCTGCCGCGCTCTTTTGTAAAAGTAAAGGATAGGCACAGCGCGGGCCCGGAAAGGCAAAAAAGAAAAAAAGAAGAGAAGCAAGAGAATTCGATATGTTCTTCCTTACCTGCCCCCCCTTACTTTTCGTCTTTCGCTCCTTTCACTTGACTTTCGCCTGGATCTGTACCATTGAACGCACGACTCGCAGCTCTCCTCGCAGGAGGCTCGGGCTTCTCTATAGGATTAAACCGAACGAAACTTCAATAATGCTGCGGATAAAGATGAATAATCGAGTGAATAAATAACGTTTGATATTGAAGCATGCTTCGAAGCGAAAGTAAAATTTGAGCCGGTCTTTAATATTCTATGTATATACGTTCGTTCGATTTTCAAGGTGATTTTATTTTTGTTCTATTTCACTTATAAATCATCTGAAAAACATTTTTTTTTCACGTGGACTTTTTTTTCTCACAAACTTGTCATCTATGAAAACACATTCCAATCTGTACTTTGCATCGATTGGAAATTCATTTATTCCGATAACGACGATTTTATTCGACGATCTTTTTTTTTACGCGCATAATCGAATCTCCAATTAAGATCTGTCAAATCTAAAAAAAAAAAGAAGAAGAAAATAAGAGGCAATAAACAATAACGAGTTTGTTCAAACCACTACAGCAGGACTGGGAAGTGACAAAAGGCACGGCATCATGGGCGAGCGCGGTGAGGCAATGGATCGAAATGCAAGATGGTCAGAGCATACTACTCACGACTCCGAGTGTACTTGTGGGCTTCAGGGTCGAGGTGTACAGAGCCGAAGGCACAACTCAATGGTACACCGCTGTCATCGTCAGTTACAACGAATCCAGCAAGGTATCTTATTTATGTATCCTCATACGCGTGTTGGCTGTATAGCAGTATATGCATCATCATCGTTGTCATCGTTACTTTTCATTATTATATCGCCTACGCATATACATTTATATGCACTCTGTCTTCTCTTTTGGCCAGCTGATTTTATTTTTATGTTTTCAGTTATTTTTAAAAAAAAATTTTTTCTGCTGCTGTGTACATCTGTTATTAAAAAAAAAATCTCTGATATTTTTGCAGGACTTAACCGTGACGGACGATACAGTCCTTGAGGACCACAATGAGGATCCTTGCTTGGTGCAAATTCGACTCATCGGTGACGGAAGTAAGTTTTAAAGCGATTAAATTGTTCGTAATTACGCTGCAACTGAAGTTGATAGTTCAACGGAGAAAGTTCCAAAGCCCCCCACACATTGGAATTTTCAAAATTCACTTTCATCTTGGAAAAAAACTTGCAATTGTTTCGTTATAACGAAAACTTTTTTTCTTCTTTAATTTAATCATCCACTTTCCACGCAATAAACGCTAACTTTCTCCATTTTTACAGTCGCTACGAGTATCATGAGAGGCGAGAATGTTGGTATCACGCCGAGAAGATCCAGATCTTCAGCTGCCCTGTCCCACTCGTTGATGATGGTGAGTTACATTTTTTTCTCTCCTCTATCCGATCTACATACACCGCGGCAAGTAATAATTACGCAAACGCAAATTCATTGCGCAGGGCTACACGCTGAAACAATATTTGAGATGACTAAACTTCGCGTTAAATTTGATACCGTTAATTAATACCGAAAATGTCAATTCAAATGATTGATTAAAGCCCAGCTCGAATTATCGATAATAGAACGAGGTTATTTTTACCGCTGCGCGTGTCCTCGTAAAATAAATAAATGAATAAAAAAAGAAGAAAAAAGTAATGGTTAACATTGAAAACGACGAGGGCGACAAAGCGGCAAATACCGATATTTATTTGCGTAAGCGAGCGTATAGCAAGCGGAGGCTAAGAGTAAACGAGTGCTTCCCTTTAACATAGTAATCAATACAAAGTTGAGGGCGTTGAGCGCAGGTCGCCTATCCCCTTGTTCGGCTTTCTTACTGCCATTTACTCCGCTCCCTCTACCTCCCTCTCTCTCTCCCCCACCCATCGCCCCCTCTCCCTCCCACCCCGACACTCTATTACTCGTTTTTCTTCTTTTCCTCCTTTTTTTTCTTCGCGTTCCAGAGATGGATTTGCTTGCTGACTCTAACGGCTTTGACTTCCTCTTGCTTTTGCTTAATCGCTCACGCAAATTTCGATTTAACCAATGGCCATATTTTCTTTATTCTCTTCATTGTCGTCAAGCCTCATTTCTCTCTTTTCTTTTTATTATTATCGCGATCAGCGCTAAATTGTCTACCGAATGTTTATATCCGTCTTTTTATAGTTTTATAAACAAACACTCGGTTTTATTATTAGCCGTGTCTTTCGTTTGTTTTCCAACGGACACCATGAATTTATTTGGCTTGCCCGAGTTTTGGCATCGTTTCATAACTTTGTTTGTAAAATACAATATTTCGCTTACCGCGGCAAAAAGCGGCTAACTAGTTGGAATAAACAAAACACGTATATTTTTTATTTCTTTACTCTTTTAAAATTCTATTTCTTCTCGTCTTCGTCATACTTTCTCCAGCCTGGACCAGGTCACGCATGTAATTCGAGTTGGACGCGTATGTTATTCCTTTTTTTTTATTTTTCATTTTCGTTATTAATGCGCTACTTCTTTGAAACATAAATTTACATAATCTTGTCTGCGATAAATGAAGAGCAATGGCTAATTATCTCGTATCAATCTATCAATTTTTATTATCTCTATCGACGTTAATCCACCTTTCTATAATTTTATTCAGATTTATTAAAAAAAAAAATTGTTCAGCAATTAATTTTATCTCCAAGTCTTACAAGTTAGAAATTGAACCTCTAAAAAAAGTAAACAAATCCGCTTGACTTCTAAAGTACGCGAAAGTATCATTTGGAACGGAAAACGAAGAAATTCCTGACCTAGACATTAAAACTATCATAAAAGAGCACACGCAAGTCTGTTTCAACAGTAAAAAAAATTAAAATTAAAAAAAAAGCGCTCCCCAACAAAAACAATGTAACGAGCATTAGCACAACTAGTACTCTCCCCAAACTATAGTCCTAACACCAGCATCAGCCTCAACAACTGTCCAAGCGAAAAAAAGGTCGCACGCTATTACTGTGTTAATCCGGCTAAAGTGAGGCACGCAGGGGTCAGGAGGAGGAGGAGAATGATGAGGGGAGGTGTGTGTCTCTCTCTCTCTCTCTCTCTCTCTCTCTCTCTCTCTCTCTCTCTCTTTCTCTCTCTCTGCACGAGGTTCTCTTGGCCATAACAGTGAAGAGAGGAAGATAACAGGGACAGGGACGGGCGGGCGCGCGTGCGTTCCTATGTACAGGATGTACGAGGTAGCTAGAGCGAGATGGAAAAGGAGAGAGAGAGAGCGCGAGCGCGTAAGCTCCGAAAATCAATATAGCTACCGAAGCCCTCTCTTCTCGAGCTAGCGCCACCCTCTCTCTGTCTCTCGACTCAGCCGCCGTTGCCATCGTCACCGCCACTGCCGCACCGACAGCGCGCAAACCCAGCAGCAGCAGTAGTCCTGCTCTCTGCGCCCTCCACGATTTTTGCCAACGAGTTTTTCTTCTTTCGAAAGCTTCCCCCCCACCTTCCTCCCCGTCTTTACGACTAACCTCCCTCCCTGCCATTCCTACTTTACTCGCTCTCCTTTCAAATACGCATAACTGCTAAGACGTCAACTTCTTCTCATCTGCATCATAACGAGGGGAGAGAGAGAGAGAGCTGTCTTTTTTAATTTCGCCCGAAGAAAAATAACACGCGCACACGCGCTTTCCATCATTTGTCATTTTCTTTTAGTTTCCGCTTCTTCTTCATTTCTTTCGTTTCTTCTTTTCTTTTTTGTTTCGTTGTTGTTGATTGTGCAGAAGCCAAGTCATCCTTTTTTCCTTCTTTCTTCGAGGGCGCAAGGAGAAACTTTCGGAGTACATATATAGCGGGCGTGGGTGGGGGGCAAAAGTTTCGGCGGCGCAACGACATTTCTCACTTGTCAGCGAAAACCTAGTTCTTTCTTTTCTTCCGCTGCGCTATTTACCGGTTATTCTTCTTGCTGCAATTGTCAGCCGGC
This sequence comes from Anagyrus pseudococci, assembly GCA_030522585.1. NCBI lineage: Eukaryota > Metazoa > Arthropoda > Insecta > Hymenoptera > Encyrtidae > Anagyrus > Anagyrus pseudococci. Next base: position 26,345 of record JAPYYQ010000375.1, read on the forward strand.
TCGCCTTTTCCCTCTTCGCTCCTCCTCGCTCATTCATCTTTCACGTTCCTTTTATCCATCTTTCTTCCTCTGCTTAAACATTCTTTCTTCCCTTTTTTCGGCCGGTAATGCTGAATTACGCGACGTTCGCGGAAATTAAAATTACGTATTCAAATTTACTCTGCCCCCCTCCCTCGTTCTCCTCTTGCAGTTTTTTCTTTTTAAATCCTCACGGAAATCTTCGAGGAGTCATAACGCGTGCCCGCCCGCCCGCAAGTTAAATGACGAAATGAACTTGTTTACGTAAATAGAGCGATCGTTAATCGAGATAATTAAAAGGAGTGCCGTAAGAAGGGAAAATTAAAAAAGAAAACAAGGCGGGAGCTTTTTTTATTAATTTAAGTGCCGGATAAAGTTTCCGCATAAATATGGTATGACGTATGTATACCCGTGCTATGCGAAGGCAAGTGCACTTGTCCATACTCGGGCATCGTACGTGTCAAGGGAAAAGGGATTTCAAGGGAACACAACAAGCTATAGGCTGAGTAAGAGTGGTAAAAATGGGGGAGTGATAGAGAGAGAGAGAGAGAGGCAGAGCGAGAAAGAGCAGAAGGTGGGAAGGGGGCCAGAGGGAGGTGTATAGCGAGCGAGAGAAGCGCGGGATGTAACGGGTCCTGGGGAGGTCATTCGCCCGAGGGTAGGGAGCCAGAGCGCCAGCTTCGAGGAGGAGGAGGATGAGGCTGTGCGCGCGCACGAATGTGTACGTGTATGTGTGTCTAACGGAGACGAAATGAGTGCTCGTGTAGCTTCGGCACGTTTACCCGGAAATCGGGACGGCCAGCAGTACACGAGAGAGCATTACTGTATATAGCATCGACGTCCCCGTCGTCGTGGAGTTGTGCTCGAGAGCTTGCTTTGTCTCACTTTCTCGCTTATACATCCAACAGAGATATATAGAGAGAGAGAAAGATGAGGAAGATCGGGGTTGACGTTCGCTCTTCTATACCTATTCACTTTTTCTCTTATTTCCTCGAGACTTTTGTGACCTCACCTTCCCCTCCTTCTTGTTAACCCCCTCCTCCTCTCGGCTTCTGGCAGCTTCTCTTTTCCTCGCTCTTGATAATTTATTCCCACTCCAAATTCCAGCAAAGCGCACGCGCCGATCGACATTGACATCATTATCGATGAAGAGTCCAAGTTTCTTTATTGCGTATACCTATCCTATCTGTTTTTTTTTCTTGTTTGTTTGTTTGCTTTTTGGAGAAATACTCAGTTAGCATACGATTTTTATTTAGCAAGTTTCTGGAAGATCGAATTTATCATTTTTTTCAAAACTACGAAAAAAAAAAAAAGAAATTTGTGGCCAGTCACACTTTATTTTCCCGTCTATAAATACATTACCCCCCTCAATTTTATTCAAGGTTATAAGAGGTCTCGAGATTGATTTACCTCTCCATTTTATGTATCCGTCGTTTGCAATATTCACCAGTGGTCTACCTCTAATCAAATTCTTTGGCGCTTTGGCGCAATCATTGCGCCGGCTTCCGTCATACTGACACTTCTGATCCTCGATTCATTATTCTCCGACTGACGAAAGATATAATGGAAGTATACCCTTTTTTTTCTTATTTCACTTCTGCGACTTATATCCATACAATAACGTCGCTCCTGATTTCCACGCTGCTAATTAGAGGAGCTTGAACTGAAAAGAAAATCAGTATACTCTTGCTGTTCCTTAACGTTAAGTAAATAGCTTAGCGAATTCGCTCTGTAATTTTTTCTTTAAATTACGCGATTATTAAAAAGGAAAATTAAAAAAGCGTCTGCTATGCTAATCAGTGTAAACAATCGCACATTTCAAAATTTCTTTTTTAGATCAATTTTCCTCGTATTTTTCGAAGAAACTTTAACATATCATTAGACTCTATTAATGTTCTCTCGATACATCATAAATTGGCAATATTTCACTTGCTCGATCACTCTCTTTCTCTCTCTGTCTCGTGTATACTGGTACTCCATTTATTAATAGTTTGAAAAACACGATTCATCGAACTCAATCAAAGAGAGAGGGAGAGAGGGAAAAAGAGAGTAATACGTGCGCACATATGAAATGACAAAAGAAAAATCGATACGAGAAAGAGAGAGAGAGAAAGAGCTATTGAATAAAGTATCATCTTGAAGATACGCGATAAGCCGGTCTCGATTGAACAAGAGCGACACACACGTTCTCGGCGTCGATCGACAGGCCCGAGACTGGGCTGCCGAGGGAAAGGTAATGTAGTAGCCCCCCCTAGACACACACGTGTATATAATATGTACGACTGGCCAGCATTGCACAGCAGCAGCAGCAGCAGGAGCAACACGCGTGTAGAAGTTTTCAGAGAACGCGGAGGAGGAGGAGGAGGTGTGGGTTGAGCCGGACTCACACGAGCGCAGAAAGAGAGAGAGATTCCGAGTGTTCCACGTATACAGATAATCCGTGTAAAAGCAGAGGGCTCTCTGCGAATCTGGTGTGCCGGTAGGTGTCCGTCTCGCCGGGGAATCGAGCTCTCTTTCTCTCTCGAGTATATCCCAGCGGAGCGTATATACGCGAACAGAGAGAGAGAGAGAAAGACTGCACAGAGAGTAGAAGTGTATGTATACCGGCACCATTGCCACTGCGAGTGCTAACACTGAAAGAGAGAGAGAGAGGGATGGTAGTGGGGATAACGCGCCGGTATATACTCTCTTTGCAAGCGCAAGCCGGCAGGGCAACGAGGCGCTGGCACATCGGAGCATTCGGAGCACTACCTCTCTCTCTCTCAGCGCGGCTGTCTGTGTTGTGTGCAGTCGCGGGGCCTAGTGGGTACAGAGTACTGGTATTGGTGCCGGTTGCTGCTGCTAGTGGTGGTGGTGGTGGTGGAGGCGGCCACACGACGAAGAAGAGGATGCCTGTGTATAGGAGAGACCGGGGTTAGAGCGCCGCTGCTGCTGGTGGAGCTCGTATATAGAGCTGCTGGCTGGGGGGACGAGGAGGAAGGCGCGCGAGAAAGGAGCGGCGGAATCGAGTGCGGCCCAGTAGACGGCAGCACTGCGCCCGGCGAGCATCGCTCTCTAGCTGTGCGCGCGCTCTTGCTCGCCTCTCTCACTCGCTCTCTCTCTCCTCTTTCTCTCTTTATTTCCTTGCGATATCTCTCTGTGTGTGCGTGTTGTGTCTTCTCTCTGCGGGAGAGAGAGAGGAGCAGGCGCGCGTGAGAGAAGAGAGAGAGAGAGAGAGAGCAGAAGCGCACGCAGCCGCGCGCGGCGCCGTCGTCATATAGGCCCCGGCACTGCAAAACGGCCGCTCGATCTATCTATTTTACCCCGACAATCTCGCGCTCTCCCTTTAACCTCTTCCACGCGCGCGCACACACGCAGAATATCTCCATCTTCCTGTTGCTCGCTCGATCGGCGGCTCCTCCTCGTATCCCCCCCGCACCTCCCGAAGAGACACTTTATCCAGGCACGTCGTCTCTCCTCCTCGTGTCTTCTACTCCTCCCGTATACACCGGTACGCGTACGCCGCGACTGTGCGTGATCGACGTTCGAAGAAAAGGAGTCGCAAGAGAGAAGAGCGAATAAAGCTGGAGGAATAAATAACGTACGTATATGCATCGGCTTACACAGTGTGGTGGAACGTGTGTAGAAAGAAGTGCCCCCTCACCCCCGTTCCCTCCCCGCGCGACCAGTGTACAGTGTGCGGGAGTAGAGAGAGAGCAAAGTCGCGAGACGGAAAACGAGAAATCGAAAGAAAGAGTTGGCAAGGCCGCCGCGGCCGCGCGTTGTTTGCTGCACACACGGCCGCCGCTTTTTTTCGGAGCGGCCCTCTTCTCTCCCTCCTGCTTCCTCCTCGTAGTCTGGCTGCTATATTTTTTAGCGGCGGAAACACTCGGGGGCTTGAATAGTATATAGTTTGGCCTGCTCGCCTGGAGCAGGCTCACTTTTTGCCAAGAGAGACCGAAGAAGGAGGGAAGAAGAAGAAGAAGAAGACGGCGGTGAAACGGAGGAGAAAAGAAAAAGATGAAGAAGAAGGTGGTAGTGGTGCTGGTGTGGTAGTGGCAAAGCTGGAGGAGGAGGAGGAGGAGAGCTGGAGAAGAGTGTGTAAGCGCGAAGAGGAAGAAAATAAAAGGAGGCAGAGGCAATAGGCTAAAGTTGTATAGGAAGAAGGACGACGAAGCTGGGGCGAGTGCCGGGCCGCTTCTGCGAACGCGTCCCAGAGGTCGCGGTGCTATCGATCTCTCGCCTCCTCTCTCGCCATACCCTCGCTCTCTCTCTCCCTCTCGCCTATATCTCCCTTGTTCGCCCAACCTAGCCGTCTCTCTCTCTCTCTCTCCCTCTTTCTCTTTCGCGCGCGCCTGCTCGCTCAACGAGTCCCTCCTCCTCCCGGCCGCCACCGCCGCCTCCTCCTCTTCTCCCCTCCGGGCCGTGTCTGCCCGGCTCCCCCCCGCTCGGCCCTGCGGCTGCTCCGCAACTCTTCCACAGCCCCGTCCCCTGTTCCAGAGTCCTCGGTCTCCCGAGGACACGGTAAACACATCCGACTCGTCTACGCTTTGCCAGTTGATTCTCGGACGCGCCGCTGCTCCGATATACTTCTATAAACGACGGCCAGAGCAGGAGGAGGAGGAGGAGGAGCTGGTGGCTGTGCGAGCACGAATTTCGCGAGAGCGCCACTCTTCCCCATCCGTGTGTGTGTTTAACGCGTGTGAAAAGGCAGAGAGAGGGGCCAGTGCGGCGTTACTGGGCTCCGAAGCCGCCAAAGCCGTTGGGGCTTTAGGCGTCGTCGTCCACTGTTCTCTTTTAATCAACCTGTGTACGTGTGCTTCTTTCGCCAAGTGCGCGCCGCGTGTGTGTCCCCGTGTGTGTGCGGCTATTTCTCGAAGAAAGAGAGAACGAGAGGCTTAAGCCGCAGAGCAGCAGCAGCAGCTGCCGGCCGCATGAGGAAGTCGCGAAGGTCACTCTTGGGAGGAGCAGCGGCAAGTCCACTCGGTCTACTCCGGTTCAGCTCGCTCGGAGCGCAGTGAGGAGGAGGAGCGGCATCGAGAGCAGCTCAGAGGACCGCTGGACGAGAGCAAGCGCGGAAATAGGGACAGCTACTAGTGAAGCAGTGCAAAACGGAGGAGGAGGAGCTCTGGAGCAAGAGCCGGAGGAGCTGGAGCCCGAGGATGAGCTGCTGCAGAGAGCTGCTCGCCCGGCTGTGGCGATGATTGCTCGTGCCGTTTTTATTGGCGCGCCAGGTCGAGGAGAGAGAGGGAACCTGCTCTCTCTCTTCCACTGTCGCCGGGAAAATACAAGTGCGGTGCTAGTGTGCTCGATCTATCACTCGTTTAACGCATATAAATATCTATAGAGCTGCTGCTTGTTCTCGAGAGCCTCATGAGAATCCCGCTTGGCTAAAACGAGCAGATAAATAAAGTGTTGGTAACGTGCATACGCGGCGGATATATCTGTGTTGCCGAGAGGGAGCGAGCAAGAGAGAGAGAAGCAGCTATATGGTCGTTAGTGGCAGTAAAAGCAGTAGCGGCAGCAGCGGTTAATCGACGGCAGTGACCTGCGCGATTTCGCGCGCATCATTTCCTCTTGCTCCACTCGGGGGGGCTCCATATACACCGCAGGCGGCGCCATCGATTTATCCCCGAGTAAGGGAACGCTCTCTCGCTCTTTTGTTCTTTTATCCCCCCCCCTCCTATCCCTTTCTCCACCTCCCTTTTGCTCGCTGCCTTTTTTTTCTCTCTACTCTGTACGTCTCTCTACCTGCATATTTTTCTATCCGCGCCGAAAAACACTATTGCCCCGGAGTGCAACTCTCGACTGGAAAAACAATTTTTTATTTGGCAATTGTTGACCGAACAATGGCTGCACCCTATTGATTATTGAACGAGTTTGATTTTTTTTCTTTTTTTTTTCATAATTGCCAAAAAACGACGTTGAACAACATAAACAATTATTTTAATCGCAGTTGCTATTTGGATTGATGTGTAGATATGCAGATACGTAATGACGAGTAGGAGGAAAACCAATATGATAGAATAATAGAGATAAGCGAATAGGCTGTGTTAAAAAAAGAATAGAGCAACGTTAGAGCACATAACGCGCTCGAATTGCCGCCCGGAAGTACCGTTAAACGAATGTTGTCTAATCTTTCTCTCTCTTTCTCTCTCGGAACTCTCAATAGATAGTGAAGCTATTCAGCTGTGAGTGGAATAAATTTGAAAAAAAATGTCTGTGCCCGATTAGTCGCGCTACTACGGTATACTTACAACACTTGTGTAACTGGAGTTACATCTCGAACGGTAGTTACTCTGACTTTGACTAGACGTTAAGGAGACTCCTCGGGATCCGCCTAAAATCGATTAAAATTTCTAATTGCCGTAGCGAATATCGAATAGCGTCAATCAAAACGCTATTCTTTTTAGACCGGCAGCCCCGGTATTAGAAATTCAAACATAAGCTTCAGAATGGTATATTGTTCGTTTGGGCAAAGGCAGAAAAAGAAGAAGAGAGAAAAAAAGGCGACCGATTGATTTGTAATTGCAATTGCTTCTGTTGGCAACACAATGGAGCCAAGAGAAGTGACGCACAATCGACGTTTTCAATATTCCAATGCCCAGGCGGATGCTCGCCCAGTCGGTGTCAGTTGGAGGATCTGGACTCAAAGCAACGAGCCAACCTCGCGAATCCCAAGCGCAAACTCGCTCGTTTATTCGATATAACTATTTTTTCCCATGACAGACTTGACCGCTAATAAATTTTTTTTACAGAGTCTCGTTTAATTGCTTGTGTTATTTTTGACTCGCGTATTATATAGCCCCGTTGCACAATAATGTCGGACTCTTGAATTTCGAAATTTTTTTTATCTTATCCTTTGCTTTTTCATTATTTTTATTTTCTTTGAAGCCGTAATTACTCTGGTTTAATTATCATTATTAAACTCGTGTATGTATTTGAATTTCAACAATAAAACTTAGTTTTCATTGAACCAAGTATTTCAGCTTTTCTCCAACTTTGCGGATAATGTTTAAAACTACTTTGATAACTTGGAGAGAAGGAATAATTTTAAAGTTATAACTTTGATCCGGCGAGAGTAATATTCGAAATAAACTGTGTTGAACAGCCGTCCGAAAAGGCCGTTTAGCTAAAAGATAAAAATGCCGAAATGCTTGTCGTCACATTAAATCAGCCGTAAATTCGTAATAAATCGAGAGCGAAGCGAAGAGAGAAAGAGATGAGAGGAAGGGACAGGGGAGTTTCCTGAAGAGAAAAGAGAGAGAGGAGAGGTTACGATAACCGTATCAATGTTATTTTTTTCCCGTTTTGAAATCGCACAATGCTGGGAACGTAATTCTCATCCGCTAGCTGAATACTTTGGATGCATGCCAAGAGCTTTAACCTCAATTTGCAGTAAGACACACACACACACACACACACACAACCGCGTATATACACGAACGACTGCGGGCGCGGACGAGCGATTGCAGAAGGCTACATCATTATATTATGAGAATTATATGGACGGCCACCAAAGTGTCTTGTGATGTTGACGGTTTTTCCCCTCCTCTTCTTGTTTCTGTGTGATTTTTCGGTAAACTTGGGATGTTTTTCCTTTTTTTTTATTTTTTTTTTTAAACTACGTATTCTGTATGGAAAGAGAAATAAAATTAAAATTCATCGATTATTTAAAAGTTCTTTTTATAGATAACCGGAATTTTTCATCGTGAAATTTTAAATTTCAAATTTTGACCTACACATTAGCTCTTTATAATTTTCAACTACATCAAAAGAAAATTTGTAAAAATTATTTTCATGGCGTCACACGAGCGATCTTTTGGAGATTAAAAAAAAAAGGAATGTAATATACGGCCAGGAAATGTCTATTGTACCACACATATTTCACTTCTATTTCTGAACGACGAATAGATACTTTAGTGACGTAGGCGAGATCTAACGTGAATTTAAAAAAGTAACATTTGCGTGCGGCCAAGTGCGTCTATCTCTCTCTGCCATTGCTTTTCATCTTTCGCATAAAATTAGGTTAAAATTTGCAAAAAAAAAAGAAAGAAAAATATATCAATAGTCAATTTATTTTTTTCTTCAGACTATATTACCACGTTGAGTCAGACACTTGGCTAAAGGAAAATTTACTTTAAATCTGCATATTTTTTTCCGAACTTAAAGAAGTTGTATTATTTATAGAGCAAATGCCTTTTAAACAATTTACAACAATCCTTGACTCGAGTGGCTCGTTTTATAGAATCGATTTCTTGTTTATCTTATCTCAAACATTTATCATAATTTTATTCTCTTTTTTCTGTTACAGCCGCGAACTGGCAGAAGGTCACGAGGACGTCCAGACAGTGCAACTGAACTAAAGTCATCTTTAAGATCACACAGCCTTGTCTCTCAGTCATTAGGAAAAGGTTAGTACGAACGTTCATTTATCATCTTTTTTTTTCAACAATTTAAAATTAATTACGATTAAGTTTATCTTTATCCACGTTATTAGTTGACCAATCTTTTTATTTATTGCGCGTCATTTCCATTGTTATTACAAATCAAATCCTCTTTAAGATCTAAGTGACTAAAAAAAAAGACACTCTCGTGTAGTGTAGAAGCAAAGGTTCAGCAACCATTAACTTTATTTTTATTGCAATCACACGTGTAGCCTTCTTTGTTCTCAAAACACAATATCTCTCTGCTCCCCCTCTCTTCCTCTTTATCTGTCTGTTTATCTTTGTTTCTCCCGGCTCCTGTCTCTACCTGCTTAATTTTATTTTGTCTTCTGCGTCCAACTTTTTATGTCTTATTACTCCGCTTCTTATATCCGACTAAGGAAATGATACGCAAGTATATGTTGCTAAGAGAATAGAAACAAGGAAAAAAAAGAGAGAAGATAAATTAGCAAACTTCAGCCCTGACTCAGATTCGAGGATTTGTAACTCGAGTGTTGCGTTGGATACTATTACCGACTTTCTTAGTAATCAAAGTTTCTTATTCAATTTCACTTTTTTAACGCTACGCTTATTCGATTAAAGAGACGTTATCGAACGTTATTTTCCTGATTTAGCAAATTATACGTTCCTTTAAAAGCCAGTAGTGCTTCCATTACTCTGTTTCAAGCTAACGTTGTTTGAAAATCTTGACTACAGTCCAAAGAAATTTTTGGATAGTATCCATTAGTACAAAGTTTCTCTTTCTTCGCAAACAATCGACATTGAAAAATTTGCAATAATCGGTCAGACGCTCTAACAATAATAAAATTAAAAAAAAAAGGTTCAAGATTATTTAATGCTCGTGCAATTATCTTATCTCTAAAACCGGCTGTTCATCAGTCTGCAGAAAATATTTTTCTCTCCGTCTCTCGGCGAGTACAAAATTCAAGGAAACAAGAGTCATCCAAGAAGTTCTAATCTTAATGTCTCATTCTTCTTCGTTCTTTTTTATCCATCACTTTCGGGTATTCGAAAAATTCTCGCGTGTTTCCATTTGCCATTTGTAAACGTGTGTGCGCGCGCGCGCGCGTCCGAATGCGAAAGACACATTCTCAAGTTCAACTTTATATATACATCGTGAGTCGGAAAGTTTGGCGAAACAAGCGTCAGCTTTATGTTTGCTCTCGGCAAACTTTATTTTACTTTCTTGAATGAAAACTCGAAAAAAAAGTTGGAAATAAAGCAGTAAATTAATAGGGCCGCGTCAAACAAAAATGAACGTTAAACCAAAAAAAAAATATGAAAACCCAAGACGTCGAGTGAATTAATAAAGCGCGTCTTAACTTGTATCAAATTTTGTTTCGCAACAGAAGAGAAATAACGAAAACGAGGTTACGGAGGATCCAATGGTGTCTTGTACTGATAATTATGAGGAACTTGATAATAATTAGCAAAGTAATTCGAGTAAAGGAATGTGAACACGAACAAAGAGTCCGTATGAAAGCGAGCCAAAAAGGACGCCAGAATTTATGGAAACAAGATAATACATTAAACGCAATGTATAGATATACATCGAAACCGAAACTAGTCTCTCGGCACGAAACAGTATTTCGCTCAATTAATTAAAGCCGTAATCAAGTCAAAAAAGAAAAAAAAAGGAGGAAAAAAGCTGAATCGTCAATCTTGCCGAAACATCAATATCTTGTTTAGCCATTAAACCAAAATGGTTTTCTGTTACTATGCCGCTATATAGAGAGAGAGTCGCTTGGTAATTGGAACTTTGAAACGCGCGTGCATCCTCTTCTTCCTTTATCCACTCACCCACGTATATACACATACTCCACAACGACGAGTAAGCGAGAGGGGGAGGAGAAGAGAGAGAGAGAGAGAGAGGTAGAAAACTCCTCCCAAGCTTTAGCTTTAAAGCAGAGCAAGAGTTGGCTTGTATTACGGCCTCGGCTCGTTCGGGCAGGTCCCCTTTAAGACAGCCGGGCGGCGGCGGCGGCATCGGCAGTATAGTGGCGGTGGCTGCTGCGGCGGTGGCGACGGCGCGGGGAATGCGATCGATATTGCCGTCTCGCGCGCGCGATCTCTACCCTCGATTCTCCATTCCCTCCTCTCCTCCTGCTGCTGCTGCTCCTCCTGCTCTCACCCCCTGCCTCCCTTTGCTCTCTACCCTCTATACCGGCACGAGAGAGAGAGAGAGAGAGAGAGAGAGAGAGAGAGAGAGAAAGAGACTCGAGGCGGAGCCCCGGCCTGCGGCCCCCGCCGTCGACGAGGGCTCGCGCGAGGGAGAATCGGAGTGGGGCAGCCACGAGCCGGAGCGCCAGCCACGCCAGAGAGAAGACTGCACACGCGCGCCTGCACGAGAGATAATGAAAGAGCAGGAGAGAGAAAGAGAGAGAGCCCCCTGAGAGTATAGGGCCAGAGCAGCAACACACCAACACCATCAGCATGAGCGTATAGCTCTCTGTGTAGAGCCCGACGGACGCCGAGCGACCGACGATTGTGCGCGCACGCGAGGAAAGCAGGAAGTGCTTTTTTATGTTAATTGCGCGGGCTGACTCTCTCGCCCCACCCCTTGCTCTCCCTCCCTCTCTCTGTCTTCTTTTTTTGCAGAGACGATTCCTTACTAGGACCAAGAACGGCGGGGAAGCGACTGAGAATTTATTTTTCTGCATTATGTGCGCTCTTTCTCCTCTTCTCGATCCCTTATTTTCTCCCTCTCTCTTTCTTCTTATTATTGACTGTTGCTCCGAATTTAGTTTTGCGAGGTGCTTCGACCTCTTCTTTTTCTCTCTCTTTCTCTATCTCTCTTTCCAACCCCTCCCCCGAATTTTAATCTCTTTGAACGCGATGAATACTGATCTAGAAGTCTGTCGGATTACCTGCTAAAAGCGGCCCACTTGAAAATAGCGTTAAAAAGTACGTTAACCCCGGGATGCTTTTTATAGAGGGCGCGGTAATTACGAATATAATCGTCGAAATAGTCGCGTAAGATATCGAACGCTTAGCGACACGATTTTTTTTTATTTCGCTGGCGCTGAAAGTTTTTCGAACGTGTTGTGTTTTTTTCTTTCTCACGTGGCATTTTGGGAATGTCTTTAAAATCCCTCGTCCTCCGCACCCCAATCATAGCGATTTCACTCTCCCCTTATGCTTTGGCTTTAGCAGGGGTCGCCACCCTTGAGCCAACACCAAATTCATTCCCTCAGGCTATACTGCACTCCTTGGCTCTGCAAAGTATTTTCGTGTTTACATAAGGGGGGGAACAAGACTGAAAGCCGCTTCTCTTTTCATTCGGCATTAGGTATTTAACGCGACCGTTCGCAATTGCATAAATTTTTGAGATTCGGAAAAAAAAGCTTGTACGAGTAATAAATAAGAGTTTCAGAGGCAGCCGCTTAAATTACCGAGTCAAGGTTAACAATAAAAATGACATTTTTTTTAAAGAAAAATTAATCAAGTATAAATTCTTTTGATGAATTAATTCAGGACATTGTCAGATGTTGTATGAGGACCAGTTTGAATTTAAATATTGGGGAAAGTATTCGAAATCGACGATTTACGAGAAATTGTTATTTCATTATAGGTAGAAACTAATAGCGTGATCGGATTTTGCGGGTCGTGTTACATAGAAATCGTTTGTAAACCAGATGATGATATATTGTTCCGATGCGATTTATGTAACAACGATTATATAATTGCATAAAAAACAACCTGCTAAAACACGCTATACGTTAATGAACCATATAAATGTATCACGAAAACTAGTTTCGAGCAGATACAAAAATTCAGCCGAGAAAAATTTCCCAACCGCATATTTCAAGCTTATTTTGTATCTCAAACCCTTATTTACTGTTGGATTACTCATAAAAAAAGTATCTTTAGAAGCGAAATAACCGAATTATTCATGCTTAAAAAAAACGTGACTATCAATACATTACGATGTTTGCGCGGAAACGTCGCAGTTTATTTCATAATTATCGTTCCCACGTAGTCGTTATTGCACGTGTAGTTATACACTCGATAACTAATTCGCGAGCTCTTTATTTAAAATGTCGCGTAGGCGGGGAAAAAATGAAATATGAAGGAAAAGGGAGTGAGAGGGTCGGCTAAATCTTTCGATGAAAAGGTCGGCTGTAAAATTGAAAGCGGATCTCGTATAGAGCTGCGAATATCCGAGAATTCCCGTATGGAGCGAGCGTGTGTACGTGTGTGTACTTAGTCGCGTGTAAACAGGAACGACCTGTGTCTTTTATTTTATACTCGTTTCCTATCCCCCGCCGTTTCTGCATCTTCTTATTTTACCTCGTCTTTTCTCTCTTGTTGCTTTGACGTCCCATTTCGAAGCAGACGCTTTTAATTCCAGCCTTTCTGAAAATACCAACGAAATTGGCATTTTAAATTTTCCTTGATAGCTTTACGAGTCCATAGGAAATTCTATATCCAAACCTCTTTATCTTGCGTCTGTATACATTCCTTCCTTTTTTTCTCTCTCTCTCTCTCGACGTAAAAATCCACTGTTTATAAATAAATTTAGCTGCTATTTATATCAAAAAATTTATACGTCAATGTGTATACGCATCGTTCGGATGACAAAAAAACCACGTGCTGTGTTACTCTATACGCCTAAACGATCTCATTTATGCTATTATAAGTTGTTTGCGATTCATTAAAAACAAAGAAAGCATGAGAAAAAAAAACAACAAAGTTGATTAAAAAGAAAGGTCGGAAAAAGTGAAGAGCGAAAAGAAGCGAAGAAGAATAAAAGAAAGATAGAGAGAGAAAAAAGAGAATGAGGGGGGTTGGTGGGGGGAGAGATAAGTAAATAAGCATACCGTGTGTTTGGTTGTGTGTATACCAGGGACAAATGCAAAGCGTGCCTGTTTTCACAACGAGGCAGTCAGTCGCACTAAAATAAATCCTTCATGAATATTTATGCGTTCATGAATATTGATCGAACATTTCTATGCCTTATACACACAGAGATACGATGCGCGCACAGGTTTCAAAGTTTTGTCTTTCTTTCTTTTTTCTCTCTCTCTCCTCAATCTGTTATCTTCGTTTTTCTTTCTTTTACCCGCGTTTTCTCATTTTATTCCCATCTCGTTGCCTCGTCGCCTAAAAATTTATCGACTTTCCACCTACGATACTTTTACAATCATTATCGAGAATCGTATTACTTATTACTCGCGCGGAGGAGAGCTTCATTCATAACCGCTACGCTTTCTACGTCCCGAGCAAAAGTTCCAAAAACGATTCTGCTGAATAAGCTGAAATCGCCTCTACACCTACGCGCGAGGGTAAACACACGGAGAAGAGAGCTAAAACCGTGAGGCCGGCACATCTCGTCAGCTCGTTCGCGCGAGCGTGTCAAGGTTTGAAAACGCGCGAATCGCAAGCGTCACACGTTCGCCGGCTCTCTCGCATCCGCGCTCGATCAACAACTACACCGCGCACAGCTCTATTGCAAACGCGCACAATCGTTATCTCTCGGATTTCTTCTGGGAAAGCTCGTAGGTCGCGAGCTGGCCATCTCTAATTCATAGATTAGCGATAAAATGCCTTGGCATTACGCGAGAGTGTAAAAATTATTTCTCGATTGATATCTTTCTACTGCTCTTCACGCTTTTCCTTTTCGTTTTTTTGCTGTTTGCTTCAGTTTACGAATAACGAACGGAATCTTACGCTCGTAAATAAAAAGTGTTGATCGTTATGAAGGCGTTGTAAGAGGAAATTCAAGAAAGTTTCATCGATTAGCACCAACGCGGAAGTAGGATTTCAAATTAAATGTAAAATAGAAAAAAACGACGAAGGTATATAAAAAAAAAAGTTAGCATAGCGACAAGAAGAAGAGAAAGAAGGAGAAGAAGAAGTAAAAACTGAGAGGGCAGGAAAAGAAAGGTGGGGGATAAAGAGGGAGGTGAAAGAGAGAAAGAGAGAGAGACGAGTGCGAAGAGGAGGGGCCCCCCTAAAGTAGGAGGAGGAAAGAAAGAGAGAGCGAAATCGTCCGAGTGCTCTCGCTCAACGCGATTACGCAAGGTGAAAGTCAAATAGCTCTTGGCTTTAAGAGGGTCCGCGAGCGTTCGCGAGCGAGAGAGAGAGAGAGAGAGAGAGAGAGACGGAGAGCACACGGAGCGTATACACGCTCGGTTCGTGACTTGGCCGTGCTATCTCTTCTCGGCGTGTCCCAGCGGGGCGCGCGCGGGCTCACACACACACACACACACACAGCCATAGGCAGGATTTACTGCTGATAGTCGGTGAGCGAGCGAGTGTACGATGGAAAAGCCAGAGAGTGAGCGAGAGAGAGAGATCCGGATGATAGAGGGAGGAGGGCAGGGAGGGGAAGAACCGGTTTCTGGCCACCGCTGAGAGCTATGCCAGCAGCCGCGACTCTACGATTCCGCAACGACGACCACGACCACGACCACGACGACAGCTACGACGACGTAGTCGTCGGCAGTTGGGGCTTGAGCCTCGAAGAGCAGATCGTTAGACTAGGCCTTAGTAGACCGAGACACCGTCTCGCCGCTGATTCCCCCCCCCCTCCTCACCCCACTTCCCAACTTGCTCGCTACTTTTCTCTTCTATATACCACCTCGACTGTACAGCCCAATTCTCATTTCCTTTTCGCGGATTGCTAATCGAGAAATCCTGCTACTGCAGCCGTGCCGTCGGCCTCTCTCTATCTCTCTCTGTGCTTACTCTTTAATTTCTCCGCGCCTCTTGATTTTTCCTCGCTTACGATGAGCTTTTGGCGAAAGTTTAATTTCCAAATTTCGGTTAATAAGTTTTCTAACCCGTTTTTTTTCGCGTATACGCTTTACTTTTGGCTCTCCGTATCAGTCGCATTTTTGTTTCTCCTCCCTCACTGCAACTAGTTTCTTTTTTTATCGACTATTGTTGCGAGTGTACTGCACAAGTGCTACTTTTACGTAATTCTCGGGGCTTAAGAAACGAAAAAAAAGAAAAAAAAACAAGGATTTACACCGACGACCATAAAAGGCTTCAAAGAGCAATACGTGCATATGTAGGCTCTGGGTACATGCACTCGAAGGAGAGAGAGAGAGAGAAAGAGAAATGAAGCGCAGTCGCAAAAGCGCTAATATTTATTTAGCGAAACAGTAGCTGCAGCTGAATTAAACATTTTATTCGCGCTTAACCGACGGCTTATGTAATCCCTCGTCGTTTGCGCTTATTTGTATGCTCGGGCCGAGGAAGCTGCAAGGTTGAAAAGAAAGCTGACGCTGCTACTGCTATACTGCGTGCCTATGCCGATTAACCTCGATTTCGACTCTCTCGCTCTCCGCGGCTCTCTCGTTATAATTTCCTTTTAGACCGGCTACGCTTTAATTCGGCCATCAATTCAGCTCGCCTTATGTTTTTTTTATGTCACTTTTTCTCCAATTTTCGACGTCGAATTAAAAACTACTTTTCAGAGGCTACGGATAATGAATTTCTCCTAAAGCTACTCGTTTAGTCTGGAAACGTCGATGAATAGTCGAGGAAGTAATGTAGAAAGGAGCTGTTTTAATGCACAGAAAAACTCAAAATTTCAAGCGCCTGTTTACGCGACGCTCTCGCCGTCAATACGACTTTGTCAATTGAGTACGCGACTGTAAAGTGGCACGCTTTCTTCATCTTGCTCCATTTTACAATGGGATGGTCATAAAAATACATTATTACAGGGAGCTGATTAGCTACGCGCACATAAGAGCGCAATTGTTTTTCAATTATTTTTTTCCCTCTCTCTTTCTCTCTATCTCCCATTTTCTTGCCTGCTATTTCCTTCTCGTGTTAGCCGCGGAGATTTCTCGGTATTCCTGCCAGCAGCAATCGTAAATCGTCCACGTTAATTATGGTTTTAATAACGGTATTCCAGAGACGACGTCCTTTACGCTGCTACAATTCAGGCTTGGGAGTTCTCTGTTTATCATCGTTATTACTTCGATTGTATTTAACTACGACTCGGCTGCAGCGTATACATAAGTTGAGATTAAACAATTTTTTTTTTTAAACGAATAGAGAAGACGAAGAAGAAGAAAAAGCAGCTTCTTTGTGGACTATTGATTTACAGGACTCTAGATATAAACCAAACGCCAGAAATAAATGTCAAATAAAGAATAAGGAAGAAATTAACTGTAAAGTATGTTGAAAGAAAGCAGATACACGCTCGTAAAATTGATAAAAAAGAGCCCCCCTACCTCTCCCTCCCGAAAAAAGAAGGAAACAGAAAAAAAAGAGCAAGAGAGAGAGATAAAAGGGAAAAATATAGCAGGTCAGCTGCCGCGCGCGTGTGTGTATATCAAGAAAAGTGATGAACGTCTTTCGTGATTACGCGATAGGGATAAATAATTTAGCAGCGGACGTTACTGCCTGACAGTCAACATTTTTTCTTCTCTCTCTCCCCCCTTACTCACTCTGTCTCTCTTTGACGTTGTATCATAATCCGTTGCCTTTACGTTATACAAGTTTCTAACGAGCCAAACAAACTGCCTTGCAGAAAAAGACGAGGCCTCCGTATATACAAGAGCGTGTCTATAGGAAACAACTTTGACTGCGGTCAGTAACGAAATACATATTCGCATCTATTATATACGAGCAAATAATTAATGTTTGCACAAGTTTTGCCGATTCCCCCCCCCCCCCCTATAACCTATACGCCAAGAATATTTATCTCGCCGAGTGCAATTATCATTTGCATAATAAGGCCTAAAACACAAAGATTATTATTGCACTTTCTATAGTTAGCTGCGAGAGAGCCCGGTATACACACGCGTTATTCCTCGAAACGCGTTATGTTGCCAAAACGCACATTTGTTTCTACTTTAAAAGATCAGTTATAGAGCATAAGATTGCAATAGGCGAATAAAGGAGGGGGAGAGGAGTAAGAGCGAGAAGGAGATAAAGAGAGAAAAAGGGACGAGTGAAAGAGAGAGAGAGAGAGAGAGAGAGAGAGAGAGAGAGAGAGAGAGAAGTAAACTGTAGAGCTGCAATCGTTTAATAAAAACCAACCTTGCAAAACCGGCTCTCAAGTCTCTCTTCGACGTCTACAAAGTCGAGGAGGTGAAAACTGGTTTAGCCGGTTCTTCTGCTGCCTCTCTTTTTATTTATCCATTTATACTCCTCCATTGGCTTTGAAAGAAGATTGGTTCAACACGCGCGCACACACACACACACGCGTTTATACACACGTGGAGGCATAATCTCACTTACTTGTGTTTTTTTTCTATCTCTTTTATCCGCCCCCTTGTCCCTATTCTCCTGCTCCTCCCACCCCCGCAGTTCCCTGTTCCATCCTCCCTTTCTCTTTTCCCCATCCCCATCCTCCTCCTCTTCCTCTCTTTCTCCTCTTTCTTTTCTCCGCTCGATTCCTTTTTCTTTACCCTTAAGAGGAATGAACATCCATCCGCTCATACTATATATCTGCTTTACTGATCTGCAGGTACTCGTAACACTTGTGCGCTTGGGTGTAAGTGCGTTGTTGCGGCAATCCTTTCCAGAAATAAGGAAAACGAGAAAAGCTGTTATCAACTTCTTAACCCTTTCTTTTTTCTTCTCCCCCTCTCCTTTATTTCTTTGATTAACCATAAAAACTGATCATCATATATCAATTATTTAAGAAACTAAAATAATATAGCTGTACATAAAAATGTTCCGTTTTATTAAAGTACGCTTATGTTTTGGCGTTTCAGAAAAGAGCAACATCCGCAGCAGCCGCAAGCGGCGCACTTCGGAGGGTTCAACGCGCGACGAGGCCGAGCCAGCGGAGTTAGTGCTTGAGTCACGCCAGGAAGACCGGGAGAACAAGGGCCCGCAGAGTGGGAAGCCGAGCAATCGTACGCCCCGCACAGCTGTCCTTGAGGAGACGAATGTAGCGCCGAGCGCAGGAGCCGTGACGAAGCTCAGACAGCGCCGGCAAGTACCGAGCCAAGTCAAGCCCGAGAGCCCGGCAATTATCGAGTCGAGCTTGGCCCAGCAGCGCCCGGTCAGGAGGAAAACCCGGCTCGAGAGCAAGCTAGCCGACGAGGAGGCCGAGGCGAAGAGCCCCTCGCCACCGGCCGATCTCAAAGCCGCGAAAAAGGAGCGCCAGGATAGCATCAAGCAGGAGGAGGACGCGGCCAAGGAGGACAGCAAATCTCGGCAGGATCTGCTGATCAAGCGGTTGAGATCGAGTTTGCTGGCGGACAAGCGCCGAGCCGAGAGAAAAACCAAGTTGGACGAGTCGCTGATTGAGCCGGCCGAGGAAAAAGAGGAGAAGCAACGGGAGAAGCTCGAGGAAGAGGAAGAAGAGCAGCAGCTCAAGCCGGAGAAGGAGCCGAAGAAGGAGTGCCCCGAGCAGCCGGCCGACGAGCTCGCCAAGGACGAGGAGAGCAAGACTACGCGCAGAGGCAAGCTAAAGGAGGAGAAGCAGGAGCCCGCGAAAAAAGAGGACAAGCCGCAGGCCCAGCCGAAGGAGCCGATTATCAAGTCGGAGGAGGAGAAGAGCAGCGGCGAGCAGTCGAGAGAACGGGACCGCGAGCCCGAGCCACCGCCTGGGGCCGCCGAGAGCAAGGACAAGCCCGAGGAGAAGCCGAAGCTCAAGGCCATCACCGGGCCGGAGAGTAAGGATGCTAGGCCAAGCCAGCCGAACGGTAAGCACCGGGACCAGCGAGCCAAGATCATTGACTCAAGCCGTTGCACCAAGGCAGCAGCCGCTGCCGTGAGCGAGCCGGAGCAGTCGAAGCAGCCGGGCCCGCTCAGCGACGTCGTCGCCGAGGCGCCGAGCGACGAGGGCTCGAGAAAGTGGAAGAAGCACGAGGCCGCTGTGGCTGCCCTGTCGGCCGCGACGACAACGACGACGAGCAGCACGGCAGTCGAAGCGGGGATCGGCAAGCAGCAGCCTGCCGGCGGGGCCAGTCCAGGGAAGGAGGCCCAGGCCAACCTGGAATCGAAGGAGCTGCTGGTGAGCTCCAGCAGTCGAGACCAAGGCGGCGTACTGGACAGGCTGAGCTCGTTAAACGCCGGCGGCCGCAACCTGCTCCTCGAGGAGCAGGAGCGAAGTCGGCATAACGAAAGCCCCGTCATTCTCGTCGAACGTCTCAACAATCCCCGGCCGGCTCAGAACACCACTCCCCATCACCATCACCATCATCAGCAGCAGCAGCAGCAACAACAGCAACAGCATCGCTTGAGCCAGCAACACCTCCATCACCATCCTCAATCGTACCACCACCAGGCGTATCTGCAGCACTCGCTGCTCCATCGCTATCAACTCGAGCCGAGCCACCATCACTTTCACAATCCTCATCTCCTGGCCCAGGCTAGTCTGTTGGAGGCGCAGCACCAACAGCAACAACAGCAGCAGCAGCAACAACAAACACAGTCGACACGCAACGGCGGTGGCGATGAAGCCAGTGGCGGCAGTAGCAGCAGCAGCAACAGCAGCAGTCTCATGGAAGTGGAACCCGGACCTGGTGGTAGCATCGCGAGCACGCCAGGGGTCGGCGCCGTACTGCCGGCGAGTAGCAGCAGCAGCGGCGGCTCGAAGGTCAGCGGCTACGGTGACAGTGGCAGTGACAGTGGCCTGAGCTCGCTGAGGAGTGCCGGATCCGGGGACGAGCGCAGCGGCAGCCGCAGCTCGGCCCTTAGCGCCGAGGAGAAGACGGCCTCGGCGAGTCAGCCGAGCGGTCCAGCCACGGTGACGACCAGCCCGAACCCCTCGACGCCCAACCTACCGGCCACTCCGGCTCGCGTTTGGCACGTCCAGAGTGTGCAGCACACGTCCTTGCTGATGGCTCATCCGTCTCAAGCGGCGGTCACTGTACCGCCGGGCGCGCCACCCGTTAGCTACCAGAGTGCAACTGGCCCAGGACCACCTCCGCCGCATCACCACACGAGTCTCGCTCAAGAGATGATCTGGAGGCCGCCGACGAGATTTTTACCTCTGCCCCCTAGTATGAGCGAAGTTCTCGAAAGGGACAGGCAGGAAAGAATATTAAGGTAGGTGGC
This sequence comes from Anagyrus pseudococci, assembly GCA_030522585.1. NCBI lineage: Eukaryota > Metazoa > Arthropoda > Insecta > Hymenoptera > Encyrtidae > Anagyrus > Anagyrus pseudococci. Next base: position 46,765 of record JAPYYQ010000375.1, read on the forward strand.
AACGGCTACTTTTATATTTTTCTTTTTGAATTTTCTATGCAACTTTTATATGTTATCAATTGTATTTTATTATTCAATAGAACTATTTGAGAAATTTGAAAATTATATGGATATCTCGGGTATTAGCCTCTTGACCAGTCTGACCCTTGCACGCGTGCAAGCCCCAGTGTATTATACTCTAAATGCGTTTCGCTTAACGGCTGCAATAATGATCGTGCAAGGTCACCCTCGACAACTGTATTTCATATCCCCCACAATCGTCGTTCGACCGGATTTTATTCGTTCGAAATTGTTTTAATGATTTGGAGAAGAGAAGCGCGAGTGGAAAGAGAGAAAGAGGATGCGTTACAAAGTCGTAAATTGGTAATTCTACGAAACAATAGCATGACGAATATAACGCCGCAGAAACAAGCGGCGAATCTCAGAAGAAGAATGCTTTTGTTTTTTTTTTCTTCTACTTTTTTGCCTGTCTTTTTCTTTATACTTTGCTCACATTTTTTTCTTCTCCCTCTCTTCGTTTGTGCCGATCGTTCTCCTCTCTCGATTTTTTTTTAGTTCTTTTTTTAGCTCGCAATATTAGTTGCCATGAGGCTATTGACAGAAATCGAAAGGACATATAATTTCTTTTTACTGTTACTAACGACGTCGTTAATATAAATTTAAAAAGGCGTTTTTAATTTATTAAGATTCAGCGTGTAGGCCATTCGATGCAGGTCATTGAAGCCAATTATGAATTCTATATGTGTACTCGCGTCGACGTATATATACTTGCGACGCTAAGTTTTTACTTTCTATTCTGTAACGGTAATTGCGTTTTTTTCTTCAATACTTATTTTTCTTCCTTTAAAGGAATACAAATTTTAACCGCTAAACAATTTCGTTTACACGTTTAATGAAATATTAAATTTCCAACAACAAAAAAAAAGCACAAACTCAATTTTCTCGAGTATACTTTATCGCAAACTAATGTTAGTAATCACGTATCTTCAAAGAAACCAGGTGCAATGTTAATGAGAGAAATTGTGTCACAGCAGCTATAACTGTTACTTCAACTTTCCTAGCTACGGCCAGGTCGCTCTTATAGAACTCGCCAAGCTTAATTAAAAATTCGCCAGATAATAAAAATATTGAAGACAACAAATCAGAACCATAATAAAAAAAAGAGCAACGCTCGTGGATGCCTATACCTGTAATCTGAAAAATTTCACCTGGTCGTCATCGTTCAAGCATCCATCCGTATAGAGAGGCCGAGGCCTATTACGCAGGCGGTCCCGACGAGTCGATCATCATCATCGGAGCAGAGCAGGAGCAGGAGCATCAGCCTATCTCTTTCTCTTCTCGCTTTCTTTGTTCTTCTTTGTTCCTCGAAAGTCTCCGCCGAGCAAAAGCAGCGAGACGGAGAAGAAGCTTGCACAGAAAGAGAGAGAGAGAGATGGCGAGGGCCAGGGGAGCAAGGTAGGAAAAGGGAGCCCCCCGAGCTAAACTTGCCGAACCGGTTTTATCTCTTTCTCTCCGTCTCGCTCTCTCTCCCTCCAAGAGACTATACACACGCCTGCGCCACCTCATTTCGTCAAGGTCTCCCTTCCGTCCGGAGGCTCTATCTCGCGTGTGAGTCTACCTTCTCTGCCGCCATAAGGCTCTCTTTCTCTCTCTCTAATCGCACTTGGAGGATGTGTATAATACGGAGCCCCCTGTCTCTCTCTCTCTCCTGCTGCAGAAACTAAATGAATGAGGGGACGACGAATGATGCGCTGGAGTTCTAGGTATGCGGCTCTCTCCCCACACCCTTCCGCCCTCCTGCTCTCCTCTCTCGCCCTTTCTTTACACCTTCATCCTTCGCTGCTTCTCTCGTGTGTTCGTAGACCCCGAGAGAGACGAATAGCGGACTTTCGACACCTGAACTCTCGCCGGCTTTTCTCTCATACTCGACTTTATCTCTCTTTCCCTCTCTCTCTGTGCCGACGATTAGATCTTGCTCTTGCAAGTTGTAATGATGAGCAGGAATCTCTAAGCGTATTCCGCTGGACTTCTTGTTTGCACTCCGATTTAGCCTGATCTAATGAGATGGATTGAATCATTTAAAGCTTGTTATGCTCTCGTTTAAATGGCTCGGGGCTACATTTGAAAATTGTCGCTGATACAGATTTATCGCGACGTATCAAACGAGTTTTCTAGGCTTCACGCGCCATCAAACACTGTTTCTCGACTAACTTAGCCTTGTCGTTCTTTTTTCATTTTCGTCTATTTCATTTTTTTTTCAAACGCCTTTTCCTTTAAGTTCCCGCATTCCGCGTCAACTCAACAGTTAAATTCTTTCAATGTTAAAGCTACGGGTCTGATGTCGCTCAAAATTCACGCGTGTTTTCTCTCTCTCTTTCTCTCTTGCGAAAAGCCAAAAGCTGCAGCAGGCGTAATAAGTATGTACGAGTTGGAGAAGCAAAGGAATCATACATGGTAGAGAGGTCGGGTGGTAGTTACGTATACGTGTGTACGTGTATATATATATATATCCTGTATAAGCATATGCACTGGGCTCTCGCTCTATCCGTGGGCACAATCCCTCTGAGAAAGCGGAAAAGGGGTCGAAAGAAATGAGGAACTCGTATATACGTAAAACCGGTTCGCTCGAGAGAAGCCGGTTCAACGAGTTTGCGATACCGTCGCTTGTTCGACATTCGCTTATGCACGCGCGCGCGAGCACACACATACTCGTATACGTGTAGGAGAGCTCGTGCGCGCTCGAGAGAGAGAGCACAGGCTGAATTTAAATTTTGCGTTTTAAAAGTTAACGCCAAGTTCTTTTTTTTTTAACTGTTTCGCGCGTTCGATTGTTATTATTGCCAGTTTCATTGTTGCTATAACCTGCTTATTCAATGGCGTATTATTGCTGTTATGTGTTTTTTTAAAAGGAAAGTATGCCTGACTTTTTATTTCAACCTGAACATCTGCCAATTTTTTATACGGTAATCAGTAATTTACAACCACGACGATTAAATACTGGAGATTGCGAGAAACAAGTCGAGTAGAAATTGGGCATATGCTCGGTTTATCGAGAATCCAAATTTTTTCAAATAGAAAATAATCTAACAATAGCTTTCAGTAAAATGAAATCTATAAATAATTATCGGTTAACGGCGATGCTGTTACCGATAAAAAGAAGAAGAAAAAAAAACGTAACTCCAAATGATGATCTGAGCTTGAGCCAACTCGAGCCAACAATTAAAATGATTCATCGGCAGTAAAGACATGTCGTAACTTTAAAGATGTCACGAAAGAAAGGATAAAAAGAAAAAAAAAGAAGACGGAGAGAAAGAAAAGAGATTGCCGAATGAGAAGGTACTTTGTATCGGTCGAACATTTTTGCCCGACACGCTTGCGCATTGTACACACTGCTTGACCCACCCTTCTCCCCCTCCCCACATACACAGAGGAGGCACGCATACACGTTAAACCACATAGACTAGTGTGCTCCATTCATGGAGATCCGATTTATTCCATACGCCTACTCGCAGAGAAAGAGAGAGAGAGAGAGCCAGTCTTATCTCGCTCGATTGCATTATGTGCACGCCAACAGAGTTCAACGTCGCCTTTTTCTCTCTCTTCTTATTTTCATTTTTCATTTCCGTAGGTACACAATTAAATGTGATTTCCATTGTGTGGCTCTGGAAATGTTCAGGAATCGGATTTTTAATCTGCTCTCGCTACTCTCAACTGTCTGTGTCTGTGTGTACGTCTATTCGACGCTAATTCCCCGTTCTATTTCGTTTGGCGAACCGCACCGATTCCCGTACACTCGTCGACACTCCTGTACAACGATAGATCAGACTGCTCGTAATAACCGCATTACCACTAGGCTTTTATTGCTCCCTATTATACATTTCCGTATACTCTTTCATTCGTTCCATTGATTCCTCTGACGTTTTTTTTCTTTCTCGTTCTCTTACGTTGCTATGTATACGTGCCGAGTTTGAGAGCAGGGAGTAATGGAGAGTCCTTTAAAAAGACCTTAGCCAAGTTGCGGTTTTCAAACATGAGGGTCAGAAGACGTAGAGAGAGAGGAAGAGATAAAGGAAGCGAAAGGGAGAAAAACGAATGAGGGGGAATGGTAGAGGTGTATATATGTATCTCGGGTGGAAAGCAAAGAAGAAATTTATGCATTCGTCGATTATTTCGCGCGCTGCGGGGCCCCTCGATGGGCTCTATAGGTGCGACCAATTTCAAGCGCTCGCCCTTTTTGTTTCTCTTCCATCGCCGTTGTATTTCTCTTCGCACTTATCTCTCGCCTTACTTATTTTCCCCCTGTTCTTTTTGTTCGTTCCCGACCAATTCCTTTTGACCAAAAGGATTTCCAGTCGCGAATAATCGAGAATATCCATTTATATATATAAAATATTTAGCGCTGGCGACTAAAGTTGCGTTTGACCGATAACCCATGCGCAAGAGTCGCAACAATTTCTTTTGTGTTTACGCGCTCGTATACCGCAATTTATTTTATATTACACGTAGCAGCGCGTTTGTTTGCCAAGCCGTCACGTGACTCTTCAACTCTTTCGGCCTTAACATGATTTACTTGCTGATAAATTACCCGTAAGCTAAGTCAACCTTGCGAATCGAAATTTCTCGATTTTTCTCTCCTTTTTCTCTCTTTTATTACCTCAAGGTTAATTGTTTAACGAACAAGTTTTTGTTTCTAAACCACTTCGGATCGTCTACGTTGACAACAGCAAAAATTCTCCGTCTTCGTAAACATAACTTTCTCAACGCACATTTATCTTGAATTACGTTTAATTGCACTAATCAAACTGATCCAGATAACCGTCGTAAATCAGAAAATAAGATGCGCAGACCTTATGTGTGTCGGTGTCGCAAAAGTATAGAGGTATAGATGACACCTTCACGGACGAGGAAACAATCGGTTAAACCTCCAGAGGGCAATGGAATATCGCTCCGGATTCTCGAGACGCGTACACGAAAATTCCTTTATAATTGCCAGGTAGACAGACGGAAAAAGAGCGAGAGGAGAAGGAGAGAAAGAGGGGGGGGAAGAAAGGTTCCGAATAATCAATAGCAATAGGGTAAACGAGGAGAAAGAACACGTAAAACGCTGCTACACAAGCCATCATAATTTTCCCTCTTTTTCTCTGTGGGAAGAGAGCGAGAGAGAGAGAGAGAGAGAGGGCCGAGGAACAAACGGGAAGGCAGGCAGGCAGGTAGGCAGATAGACAGGCTCGGAATATAAAGTGGCCTGGCTCTGCACGATGCGCTCTAAAGGCCACGAGGAGAGAGAGAACGCAGCTGGTGTATACAGAAGTGTCCGCCTGCACGCGTCTTTCTCTCTCTCTCTCTCGCTGCGCGTTAAAGCACTCGTGCGTTGCATAAATCGGCTTTAAGCCTTGTCGTTCGGCATCACTGGCCTGTAGCGTTGCCAGCACAGGCACACACACAAGCGTAGCGTCATTGTCGTCATCGCTGCCGACTTTTCTCTCTTTGCATTCTCTTAATTCACATGATACACTCTTTCATGCGTGTCTTCTCTCTATCTCCTCGGCCTCCCCTCCCACTCACTTTTAATCTCTTGACTTGTTTGCCTTTCCACATTATGTCGGCTTTAAGCCCCCCCCTCTCTCTCTCTCTCGTTAATACGAATATAAGCGTGAGATGCTATTTTAATTGGATTGTCATATCCGTCACGTTGATTGCGCGCGACACACGCGCACATACTGGCGCTTATAAAACATTTATAATCCCGGATTTCGAGTTTGCGACTTGTGTGTATTCTAACGGAATCAGAGTTAACGTCCTCTTGTGCGCGACCGAGCGAGCGGAGCCACGCGTGGCTATTTATCAAAATAACATTTCAGCTTTGGTCGAAAGTTCGACTCCCCGACAAATAGTCGTCGCTACAACTTTGAGAAACTATAACGTCATCGGGGCTCTCTCTCTCTCTCACTCTCGACGCACAGTTCAAGGCCTTTACTCCGAGCGCGCGCGCACTTCTCTCTCTTTTTTTTTCTTTCCTCTCTGTTTTTTTTTTGTTCGTTTTATTTATTTCGTCGCTTTCTGACTCATAATCAATTAATTTTTACTTCCTCCATTTTTCTCTTTACTTTGGCCACATATACCACTCACGCACATTACAAGCGAGAGCCTTGCCACGCGCTTCTTTTTTCTTCCACGAACTTATGTATATGCGCGCGCCCGCGTCTGTTTATGGTATAAACTCGCAAGTGAGTTAACGAGCAAAGCAACACGCCGTTGAAGAGATAGACGAGTCGAAGAATAAAGTCTCCATTACTCGGTGTCTCGAGATCGATGAGTCTCTCTCTCTCAACCGAGAGCTCCCTGTGTGTGTGTTTACATTAGCGGTAAACCAACCCGAAATGGCATGACATTAGTTAAGTGTGTCTTGAACAAGCGCCCCGTAAGCTGCTAATTAAATTTTTTCCTTTTCTCTCCAAACAACAACAACAACAACAACAGAAGCAGCGCAACAAAATCTTAATTACGAAAAGTTTCAGTTTATCGATATTATTCTCTGTGTAAGAAAATTGCTTTTTAACGATCGACATTTTATAAAGATGAGGAGGAGGAGGAAAAATGTTTTCGTTCGAAATGAGATGTAAAGTCGGAAGTTTGAAACAGCGCGCAAGAGAGAGAGGGAGGAGGGGGAGTGACGATCGAGTTAGTGCTTTCTGGCTCGAACGGCCTTGCAAACGACAACCAAACTGCACTCGCTCAACAAAGTACAGAGAGAAACTTCGCCCGGAGTAATCCCTTTACTCCCTCTCTCTATCCCTCTCTTAGCCTCTATAACGCGTAGTCTAACAAACACACGTACGCGCGCACCCTCCAACTCCTACGTTTACCCGTCTTAATGCCTCTCCTTTCAAAATTTACGTATTATCTCGTTCATTTTATCTGCCCACGTCACATCCCCCCCTCCACCTCTTCTCTTTCTCGCCCAAGCTGCTCGACTGCCAGCCTTACATTTTTCTTCCCTCCTTCCCTTTACACCCTACTTACTTTCCATCTCTCTCTCTCTCTCTCTCTCTTTTTCCCCCACACGTTACTTTTCTAACACTTTCACTTTAATACACGTTTTTCCTAAGCCTCGCCTCGCGCCACATCGATCGAATACCCGAGCTCTTTAAATCGTTGGCAGCGTAAGCTAAACCTATTGCGCCTTTAGCGTCAATTTTTAAACGAGCACGTAATTACCAGGGCTGCGGCCAAAAATGAATAAACTACGAATTTTCGCTCGGATATATAAATTTGTATACGAAGAAAAGCGTGTCTGTATTCGTGACTTACCGAAATACACGCAAAGTCGCAGTGTATTAAAGGGGAAGTGATTACTTTTTGCGGATCTGCTCCGATGACGCTTCTCGGAGGCGTAGGAAAATAAATCAGCTATTCTTCTTGTTACAGCTAAAAGACCACTCGCTAAAAATAGATAATTACTGATAAAAATACACGTGTAGTTGGATAGCGAAGAATTAAAAAAAAAAGAAGCACGAAGGAGAAAAAAACGAAGCTATTCAGTAATAGAAGCAGGAGAGTGAAAAATAAAATAAATCAGCGTGGCACAGTGGAAAGGGGAGGAAGCTGGTGGTAGTAGTGCGGACGAGGGGGGGGGAGATCAGAGAGCGAGAGAATATTCCCCCTGTGTAAGAAGTCGAAGAGCTGCTCCTCCTCCAACTGCGGGGGAATCCTTTATTTCTTTCTCTCTCCCTTTCTCTCCCTCTCTCTCTTTCGTTCCGTTACGGGCGCAAAATTCTCCTGGTTCTCTCTCTCTCGAGTGTTTTCTCTCTCGGCCTCGGGATTCCGTAGAGTCGACAGCAGCGCCCGAAGCCTGTGGCGTCTGTTCTGCTCTCTGCGCGAGCTCAAGGGGGGGGGGGAGCGACAAGGGGAGGAGAGGACCAGGGGAGTAGGGAAAACGAGCACGAGGCGGGCGCCTGCTGCAGACTCTGCAGTCCAGAAATGGCGTGTGTACGTATATAGCAGCCCCAGCAGCAGCAGCAGTCAGAAGCCGAGTGAAAGAGAGATGGGAAAGAGAGAGAGAGAGAGGAGAGGTTGCTTTTGCAGCAGCAGCTCGACCAAGTTGGAGCAAGTCCGCCTTCTCTCGGTCTCTCGCGCTATACCAGCGTATTATATAGCCGCCTGCCCACATCGAGACCTGCGCGCGCACTCACCTAGAGCGAGAGAAAGAGGAAGAGCGGCTGTGTATGTGTGTGAGAGAGAGAGAGACGGAGGAGCGGAGATTCAGGCAGAAAGCCGGGGCGTCGGCCGGGGCGCCCCAGCCGCCGACTGCTCGATAACCGAGCAATGCTGAGATTAGCCGCTGCCTGGGTAAATCGCCTCGTCATCTACTCTCCGCGCTCTCTCTTTCTCTCGCTTCACGATCAGTCGACCGTTTATTCTTCTTCCGCGCCATGGGGAGCAGTGGGGGGAGAGAGGACAATCTTTACACTCGGCTGATCCCACCGTCAGCTATCAATGTTCTCTCTCTCATTTGCTCCTTTTTGCCATCTTCATCTTCGTCTTCTTTATTGACAATCATTCGAAATGAATGTTTTTTTTCTCTCGTCGGAGATGCGACTAGAGTCGTTTAGAGAGGCTTTGATGAGTATCGATTACCAACGTATCCCGGCTCCGTCTGAACTTGCTCTTGATTCTTAGCCAGTTAACCGCCCGCATAAACAGACTATTGCGTCTCTCTCTAGCAATCTACTACTTCTATACCTACCCACCCACGCAACACAGAGTCACAGCCCTGTCTGCATCCGCATCCCGGACACACATTGTATATACAGCCAAGCGTTTCTCTCTTACTCCTCCGATTCTTATTCTTCTACGAGGCAAACACGATAAATAGTTTTATTGCGCTGTAAAAGCACAGAGGGACAGAGAGAGAGAGAGAGAGAGTTTAAAGGTTTCGGCAATATAGCTACCGGGGTTATTAGCATTAGTCACGGCGTATCTAGCGTTTAATCGTGCTCGGACGTTATTGATATCGTTGTCAAGCATCGAGATTAAATATCAACTCCGGCTTGTCTCTCTTTACAAACTTGACTCTGTTTTTCTTTTTCTCTTTTTTTTTCTTTCCTTCCCAACTCGTCTCGATTACAATCGCGTTCCGCGCGAATTATCACGTTTTATATAAAACGATTTCAAGAGCAATCACGAACTGTGCGCGGCTTTGCGAACGAAAAAAAAGAAGAGACGAAGAGGAAATAAAAAAACGGAGCAGCAGATTTTCGCATGGAAATAACGATATTCCTCCTCTTTTTTTTATTCGATTCGACGGACGAGTGCCATTAAAAGCAGAGAGTGATCATGTTGTAAGTAGTAAGCTCAATCATCGTTCCAGAGAGAGAGAGAGAGAGAGAGGAAGAATCAGCACTTCTGAGCGCTCGTCTTTAAAGGTTACCCGAAGAGATAGAAGGCTCGGAATGGAGACATGCCAACGTACAACACATATGTATACTTCTAGAGCCCGGAGTCGCAGGCGCAGATGGGAGAAATAAGGGGAGAAGCGAGAAAGAAAGAGAAAGAGAGTAAGACAGTGGCTGCTGTAGAGCGGCTGGAGGATGAGGAAGAGAAGAGGAGGCGGCGGATGGAAGGCGAGAGAGAGAGGCAGGGGGGAGAGTCCACATAACGGAGCTTGAGCGACCGCGTGCAAAGGCTGTATACAGGAGAGTGAGTGAAAGAGAGAGAGAGAGGCAAGAAAAGCCGGAGTCTCTCTCTCTCTCTGTCTCTCGCATCGCAACGGCAAGCAGGAGCAGCAAACGTTTACAGATGGGCCGATGGATAGGGGAAGTGGGGAAGGGGAGAGAGAAAGAGCGAGAAACGGATAGCCTGGCTGTTGTGTATGTGTGCGTGTGTATCTCGGGGACGCGCGAGGGGAGAGTGGGATTTCGCCTGCCGACATACTGCCTGCTTCTGCTGCTGCTGCATGCGAACGAGTAACTCTGGCGGCGGTGGTAACGAGGAACGAGGGAACCCGCAGAGAGAGAGAGAGAGAGAAAGATAGAACAGGGGCCGAGGGAGAGGGTGCGCGGCAGGGGGACAGCAGCAGCGGCGTCGATGTCGACCGGTCGACGAGGATGGCAGAGAGCAGCAGCAGCGGCGACGACGGCGGCAGAGCGCAGAGCAGGCAGCAGCGGGAGGAACGATGCGGGAGAGGAGGAGGTGGAGGAGGAGAAGCGGAGTCCGGGGTGCCGGAGGGGGAGCTCGAGCGCTCCGACGTTGCTCGACGAGCCAGTAGAGTAGCGACCTTCGGCAGAGCAAGTTCTCCTGCTCCGTGTGCGAGCGAGCGCGCGGCCCGGTGTTCTTCGCGCTCCGCACCAATACAGAAGCGCGCGTATAAGCGCGCCCCCCAGTCTACACGGCGCGCGCGCACACACGCAGATACGGAGAGACGGGACAGACAGACAAGCGCGCTTTGCCTCGGCTCGCAAAAACACTAGTACGCGCGTAAACTCACACGGAAACTCGGTCTTTCTTGCGCGCCTCGCCGCTATACACAGCTCTCTCTCTCTCTCTCCTGCCCTCACCTCCCTCCCTCCCCCGCGCTCCCCGTCGAACCACGTCCCTCTCCTTCACTCGCTGTTTTACACACAGACACAGGGACACCTATATCTCTATACTCCGTTGCGGAGTCGCTGCTTCCTCGACGTCGCTATACAGTGTCTGGTGCCGAGAGAGAGACTACTGCACGTGTGGGTGTGTGTGTATAAGTGTGCGGGGGACTGCCTCGTAAGATACACACAAAGTGAGAGACGTGTATAGATATACATATACGTGCGAGAAACGCTTACGACGTATATATACTTCAATAAAAGTGCCACGACGCTCTTGATCTCCGTTTCTCTCTCTCCCCCTCACGCTACTTCACGCACTGCTCCCACTGCCCCCAGCCATTTGCTCTCTCTCTCTTTGATTAATCATATTTTATCAATTAGGGAAACACAAGTGTTGTCAAAGTGCATTACCACCAATTCCCTCCGGAGTTATTTTCTCTCTATCTGGCCATCCATCAGTTATAACCGTCACCTCTTTAATTCCTATACCCGCCGTACTCGTCATCGTTGTTGTTGTTCCTTTATTTTTTTTTTTTCAATCAACTCATCATTCCGGAGTATTCTAAATTGTGACTACAGTAATAGAGTGCCAAAGGGATACAAAGAGTGCGGAATTGGTGAAAATTTGTTGAAAGTGCGCGGTCATTGGGAAGAGGAGTAATCGCCAAGAGGAGGAGGAGGAGGTGGTGGACTGCGGCTGATACATACAGATTGAACAAGAGGGAGACAGATATATAGGTGGAAGAGAGAAGAAAGAGAGGATCGAGGGCGGTCAAGCAAAGCCAACGAGGAGGAGGAGGAGGAGTGAGAGTGCGCCTGCGCCACGAGAGAAGGAGCGAGAGGCAGACAACAAGACGGAGGAGAGATAGATATAGATAAAAGAGGGATTGTGTGTGAATAGTAGCTGTAAGTGTCTCTGTGCGTTGTCCCCCCGTGTGTCCGTGTGTGCCGGAGGGAGGAAGACAAGAAGAGGAGGTGGCGGAGGATAAAGAAGTCGGAGAAAAGACATAGACCGTGCTGCTGCCGCCGCGGCCGTATAGCCAACGTCTGTGTGTGAGAGAAAGAGAGAGTGGTATGTGTGTTGGTGTGTTGGTGCTGCACGTACTCGAGGCTTTCCGCGATGCTTGCGAGGGAATTATCCAAGTAAAGGAGGAGTGAAGCGGCAGCAGGAGGAGGAGAGCCAGAGAGGGATAGAAGCGAAAATTGCTCCGCTGGGTGGAGCTCTGCTCCGATTTTCCGACTATACGCGACTACTACGCTACTCCGGGGGGAGAGAGAGAGAGTGAGCGAGAGGATCTCGGTCTCTTGCTCTCTCGAGGAACGGAAGCCCGTGCGCGTGCGTCCGAGGCTATGGGCAGCGAGAGCAGCAGCAGTAGCAGCAGCAGCAGCCGAATGCCCGGGCTCCTCGATTGCTGCTGCGAAGCAGTAGTCGCTCCTCGGATTCTCAACTGATATATGCTACGCCGAGAGGAGAAGCCGAGCCGAGGAGAACAAAGCCGAGCTCAGTTGAAATAGAGAGAGAGCCGGAGAAAAAGTAGGAGAGAGAGCGCCTGTAGTTGTCATGTTGTTGATGAGAACGAGAGCGAGGATTACGACGAGGATGCTTACGAGGACGAGCGTTGCAGCGGCAGGGCCAACGAAACTCTCGGAGCGCCCGTTGTTAAAGCTTGCCCCGGAGTCGCGGTCGCGCTCGACGAGCAGCAGCTCCTCCCGATCGATCCTCAGCAGCAGCAGCAGCAGCATAAGCTCGAGTTCCCCGCGTCAGAGCAGCTCGGCAGCTACTCGGGCAAAGTCGCTATGCCACCGGTGCTAGGAGGCGCGACGATGGCGGTCCTCCCGGCGAGCCCGCAGCAGGCGACCACGACGACGACGACATCGCAAACGAACGGCGCCGGCGCTGCAGCAGCCTCGCTAGCCGCGCATCACGCAGCAGCCCAGACGCAGCTGCTCTTCCAGGCGGCCGCGACGAACCAGCAGCAATCCTCCCAGTCCGCGCCAGCGGCCACGAGCCAGCAGGCGACCCCCCCGCCGCCAGCGGCATCCGCCTCGACGGCCTCGACCCCGGCCTCCTCCTCGTCCATGCCGCCGACGAGCCAGCCGAGCCTGCAGCCCCAGCAGCAGGCTCAGCCCCAGCCCAGTCTGTACCAGCCGTACAACTTGAGCAGCAGCAGCAGCAGCAGTACCAGCAGCAGCACCGGCAACAGCAACGGGCTGAGCTCCTCGTCGCTGAGCGCCGTGGCGGCCGCCCACCATGCCGTGGCCGCCGCCGCCGCCGCCCACCACGGCCAACCGCCGCCTCACATTCATCATCACCTCCATGGCTTTCACCATCTAGCTGCTGCAGCCGCGGCCGCGGCTCAGCAACAGCAACCGCCGCCGCAGCCGCCCCATCACCACTCGCTACATCCAGGCTACAGGTACGTGGCCCATCTCGGACACCCGACCCAAGGCTACAGCTCCGAAGCCAGCTGCGTTTCGCCCATTCCACTGTGAGTCGCTCATTCGCTTCTTCTTCTTCTTCTTCTTCCTCCTCTTCTTCCTTCTCGCCCTCGCCCTCGCTCTTTCACCGTGTCAATTTTTATTTCTTCCCTCGCCGCCCTTTTTCTATGTCGTGCGAGCGCTATATGCCTCTCCCCCCCCCCCACCCTCATTCTTCTTCTCCCCCCGACAACAACCTTTTTCCCCAACCCCGTACTCTGCCGTTCCAACTTCCATTCGAATGCTATTCTGACGTGACCGAGGTATACTTTTTTCCAAACACGTAATTGTAGGTTTGTCTGTATGTATATGCGTATAGGGGCTTCCGAAAGCCTTGTGTTTGTGCGAAAACGGACGTATACGTTTGCGGGATACCGTTAGTTTTCGATTGCTTTACATCTTTATTAGGGTGAGCCTATTAATATGTAGAGCTTTAATAGGCCTTTGGAGTTTGACCCCATCCCCTCTACAATGGCTTGTTTTGTTAATTTTCCGACCGAGAGACGACGATTTGGTTTAAAAGGTGACGATTTGACAAGTGAAAGCAGATAAGAGACAAAAGTCAGGCTATACCGTTTCTTTTTTATCAGTGATGCCTGTGCAATAAAAAAGAAGAGAAAAAGGAAACGAAATATGTGTGTATATATAAGTTATAAAACGAGAGACGACGACGACGTCGATACGGAATACTCGATGCGAATGACTCATTGATAATTGAATCGCAAATTCATTCGGCCTGCCTTCCAACGACTCGAATCGAAATGAACTCTCCGAGAATGTTTTCATTATTTCTTATGTGCTCAACTGTTTTTATCGGACGAAATCACAATTTTTTTTCCTTTCTCTTTTTTCTTTCCTTTTTTTCTTTATTTTGTTTCTTTTTTCATTAAACGACGATTTATACTGTGTATGAGTTTTTATCTCTCTCCCTCTCAGGCTTGCTCGGGATATCTCTCTCTATCTCTCTTGCTCGCTCGCGTGTGTTCGATAAATACCGATTCAATGCTATTTTAGTTAATGCTATCGGACGCATGGAAGTTAAGCCATGAAAATGGCCGTGCGTGACTGTACACCGCAGCGTAACTGCGCGATCGAAATTAAAGAAAAAAAAGGAAAAAAAAACACAAGCTTCTAATTTGAGTGGCGTTACGTCCGATCGACTTCATTAATTATTTTAACGCGAGCCAGTCGAGGCTCTTTTTTTTTGTTAACACACGCGCTTATGCACTTGTACGCTCCCGAGACTGTATTCATAATAAATTCTCGCGGAACTTGCTCCAATTTTGAGCTCTTTTCAAAATATTCCAGATCGTTCCGTACGAACAACTTGCGCAAACAGAATTTCAAAATTACCTCGAAAAGTTTGTCGATTCGAGCGTTGAAAAATACGCGAATAAAACTTTGTTCTCTCACCCTGTCTCTCTCTCTTTTTGTGTGTGAAAGTTATTTTCGAATCGAGCGTTAAGTTTTAGAAGTTTGGGAAAAGAAGAGGGAGAGAGAGAGAGAGAGAGTGGAAAAAGAAGCGAAGAAAATTACACGAAGCAAATTATCAAAAGGTCACTACTTTCGACACATCTGCACGCCAGTGGCTATATACTATCGATATATACGATATTTCTATAGCAAACCAATTCGAGACTCACTGGTATACGTAAACGATAACACAGCGTCTGGTAGTAAAAAGAAAATTAAAAGGCGAAGCTCATAGCTTGAATTTATATTTTCTTTGTTTATCGAGGGAGGCACGGGGGGATTGAAAGTCTAAAATTAGAGAGACCGCAGTGAAAAGTATTCATCAACAAGCTCTCGTTAAAGCACTCGTGAATCTGTCTCTCTCTCCCTCGCGTTTTCTCTTTCTCTCTTCGTCCGTCTCTCTCTGTCTTTAAGTGCATCTTTTGCCTGCCCCTCCATCCCTTCCATTTCGTCCAAACAAAATTAGCCCTATTGCTATTTTAAGAGTTGGCACTGTCGAGCCAACGGAAATTCAGAGGAAAAGACAGAGTAAACTGAGATGCTTTGAGACTTGCGAGAAAATTTGCGCCGCTCCTTCTCTACCCCACCCCATCTTTCTCTCCCTCTCTCTCTCTCACACACACATACACACTTTCTCCTTGGATTCTTTACGGTATAATTGATTGAAAATAAGTTATTACTGCTTGCAGGCTCGTACGTATCGACATTGTTTGCACTTTATTCAAACTCATTCTTGCTAAACTTTGTAATCTTGAATATACTTCATTTTCGAGTTCCTTCATTACGTAACCCGCAATTCGCTTATAATTTCTTTTCTTTCAAATATTTGATTTGATGATACGTGCGTTTCTTTTTTCACTTGAAAAAAAAAAATTGATTTATGTGGCGTAATAATTGGAAAAAGATGGTCGATCGGCGAGAGCTAAAACTATGAGTATACGTATAAGTGCGTTATAACCGAGGCTATCAGTCTTTCCGATATCTATGCCCGAGTTTTATCATCAAATATTTGTAAAGTAGGCTCGAAAATACTTTTTTTCCCCTTCCGATTATTATCGCATCGTATCTTAAACAAAGAATCGTATATTTAAAACAAGCCAGGGGATCAGCATTAAAATAGTATTTATAACAAAAAATATCCACGCTCGATTGAGTTTTCATTCTTTCGGCTTGAAACTTGGCAGAAGTATAGAGGGGACGTGTCTGTCGCCATCCATCACCTTCTTTTTTTTTCTTTTTTTAAAAAACGAGTCATTTTAAAGAGGAGGTGTCGGCCGTTTAACTTAGATTCTTAGGGATTCACTTCTTTTATATTTTCGTCAAAAAATAAAAAAAAAATAAATAATACACGCTTTCGAGAAATTCTTGAACTGGCGTGCTTTGTTTTTTTTTTATTCCGTAAACTCAATTAACTCGGAGATTCATTTTTTTAATAAACAAAACCGATGATCTCGATCCGAAATGAGATCACAATCTGTAAATAAATAAACGACTGCGTATTATCGTTTCAACGTTGTTGTTGTTGCAAAGTTAGTTGTATTTGTATTAATCATAATCGGTTATACATTTCCTCCGGTTTGGCCAATTTGTTGAGAAACAAAGAAACGAGGCCTTTGATATTTTGAAAATTGCCCTCTCTGCGCGGTTAAGCGAAAACGGAGCAATACAAGAGAGAAAAAAAGGAGCAAAGGCAAAACAAACATAAGAATTGTATTGTCCGTTGCACGCGCGTTTCGAAGCGAGCAAACGAAGCGAGCAGAGAAAGCCCCCCCGCGGTAGGTGAATTCAGTCGTCTGAGACTTTATTAAAGACGATGTGTGGCGCGCCTCTTTCTTCTCTTGACCTTCACCTCCATCTTTTCCTTCGGTTCATTCTCCGAAATGACATCTTTTTATTTTCGTTACAACGATTTTTTTTCTTCTTTCCTCCTCGTTAATTCCCCCCCTTCTCTCTCTTGTATTGATTTTTTTACTTGTATTTTGTAATATTGGAAAAATGGTGGACCAGCGCTGATTTCGTTATTGTTACGATATCAACTCTCCATTGTATTAGTTCGATAAGCAAAAAAATATATATATAATCAAGTTGATCGATTGACCTCCAACTAAATGAAACAACTAAAATTGTGAAATAACTTGTATTCCGTAAAACGCTTAGCGTAAAGGCGGCGCACTTTTTTATCGCTCCGAAAAGCGTTTCAGCAAACGTTTCAAAAGCTACAAAATCGCAATAATTTGTGCTCCAAAAAAAAAAAAGGGAAGGGAAGCACCGAAACAGCCACCAAAGTTTCAACGACCTTAAAGTCTCGCCAACATTCTGCGTAATGAAATAAAAAAAAAAAAGAAATAAACATAAAAAATGAGCGAAAAAGAAAGAAGAAACGCAGGTGGAAGTAGGAAAGAGAGAAAAACAGGGACGAAAATAGAAAAGGGCAAGGGGTAGAGTCCGAGAGCAATAAGAATTAAAGAGTAAGAAAAGCCAAAACTCGAGAGTCACGGCATGTAAGTAAAAGAGGGAAAAACAAAAGTTAGCCAGCCGGGATTAGTGTCGCTATTGCTGGTGTATTACCGCTCGGGCGTTTACAAGAGAGAAGCGAGCGACAGTTAAAAGTGTTGGTATCGTAGTGTCGGTGGGGATAACGGCAGGGGGGGGGCGAGGAGGCAGAGGGGAAAACAGGTGCCCATGGGGAGTATCGAACCGTCGGCCAGCGAGAATTCCGGTTTCCTTTGCCCGACAGCCGAGCTGGGTCACGCAGGCACGTCGTCGCGCGCGCACACGCACACACGCGCGCAGACGAACGCTTACTCACTCGCTCGTCTGCTGCCACTCTCTTCTTCCTTCTCGCATTTCTCTTGCCGCCGCCGCTGCTGCTCGGTCTTGTGAAACGAGCATAAAATGCCCCTGTCTTCCGACAATACTTCGCCACTGTCTTTCTCTTTTCACCAAGCTCCTCTCTCTCTCTCTTTCTTGCCCCCCTTCATTTTGATCGGCCTGTCAATTTTATTATACGTACCATCTCGTTTAAATCGAATACAACACGGAAGGTTAATTAATGTTGTAAAATGCCTAGTACCAGCTTGACAAACCATTACGCGGAATAATTCATTAGTTTTGCTTGTACACTTATCGGCAGACACTCTCTGTTGTGTCTAGCGTTAAAGAGGGGGAAAGAGAAGCAGCAACTTTCGCTTTATTAAGAATTTATAAAATAATAGATTTCATGTTTCCTTATTGCCGATGCCACTTACCCATCGCGGCTCTCCACCAACTTTGACACGATTAAAACTTTTTTTCTTTGATACGGCCGCACTTTTAGTACATTTGCCAAACGTCGAAAGTTTGAATTTTTCGTTTTAAATAAAGATTAAAAAGTTAACTCGGAGCTCAAGTGAGAGTTTTTAGATTCCTCTTTGTTCCAGACACTTCTAATCGAAGTTATACTTTTGGATTTTAATTCGACTTTACTCATTTCTTTTAATTAGACTTGTAAAAACTTTGGCGATAAATATTTTTCAAAGTAAATTATAAAACTGGCGCCTTTATGAAATTTTAATTTTTACAAAACGTGTTTTCTTGCCAAACATCAATTTCGAAAGACAATTGTAGCTTACTGGCAAGTCCTGATTTATTAAAAGAATAAATTAACCATTAAAATACGAGCTCCTGTTATAAACAGACCGGTTTCGACGTAATTTATTCCGTTTTCAGTTGGAAAAAATAGCTATTAACAATAGCTATATAAGTAAAAAATAGATCGTTACGGCGTGACATAAGCTCACTTGGCTAAATTCCAGGCGCTAAAAAATTTTAAATTCTTGTGTAAAAATATCTCTTTTGCGCTTTACTTTTGTACAACACACTGAAAAGTGCTATTAATTCAACTTCTTTTTTTTTCTATTTAGTCTTTCTAATAAAAAAATTAAAGGAAATACACGTAAGCTTTATAATTTACATCATGAAAAATTCAGTTTTATTAAAACAAGAAAAGAATTTTATATTCCTGCTACATTCACGTACAAACTGATTGAATAATTGCACAAATTAAAATTTAATTTTCTATTTCAACGCTGTACTTCGGAGTACACTGACCTCGACTTACCCTATCGATTTTCGTTTTCATTGCTTATTTACGTTAGAGTCGTATATACAATTTTAATTTGATAAAATCTTTCGGAATAAATCAAATGCAAACACAGCTAGAGCAATTTTCGTAAAACTCATTTGCCTATTACGAGGAACTCCAAAAATTCGTTAAAGCTCCGAAAAAGAAACTAAAAAAAATAAGTCTTTGGAAATAGAGACACACAGAAACGAAAGAGAGAAAAAGAGAAAAAAAGGGAGAAAAGAACACTCGTCGCTTCGTTAGCTTGCTTGTCCCCGAAGCAAACATACGAGCGTCATGTGTCTGTGTATGCACACTATAAACGCGCACTAACCTAGCCAGCGTGTCGTGGTGTATATAGCCTACTGCTTCCTGATGCTCGAACACACACGGCATTCTAGGTCAGTCGACGTCTAAGTGGCTCGCTATTGCCGTCTCTTACATTCTTATAGCTCGAGCGCATAGACGAGGAGAGGAGGGTTCTCTCTCTCTCTCTCTCTCTCTCTCTCTCTCTCTCTCTGTCTCTTTCTCTCTCTTGAGCGCAGAGTCGGCGCGACCTGAAAGCCCCGAGACATAAGTCTTTGCTCACGGTCTGAAGCGACAACGAGAGAGAGGAGGAGAGCAGCAGCCGCTGGAGGGCACACATTATGCAAAAAGTTTTTACTGGCTTCCTACGTAATGATCGCGAGAGCGTGAGCCTCTCCTTGTTATTACTATCGCCTTCTTCTTCTCCCTCGTTCTTCGATTATCTATATCACGCCTCGTGCGGGTTAGATAGAGTGAATGAGTTCGGGAAAATCGCACGGCAACGGGAGAAGGGGGAGGAGGACAGAGAGTAGTTGCCACCACGCGCTCGTGAATAACTAATTCGCTTAAATGATGCACGCGCCATTTGAGCGTGTGCGCTTATAAGCTACGCGCCGAGTCACATCAGACACGCGCGCTGCGACTAGATAAAGCCTCGCGGCGGACAAAGAAAACATTCAATTCCGATTTAAAGTTATCTGATCTTGCGTCTTTTCCTTCTTGTCTCTCGCACGCGTGAAAAATCATGCGAATTTCATGAAAAATTTAATGCGTTTTAATGCAGCTCCCCTCTCGTCTATACATACTAAATCTCTCTCTAGCGCATTGACGCTAAGTAAAACGTTCGCTCGCTGGATTTACCCTCGAAATATTAATAAGCGGCGAGTTTGTGCGGTTAATTGTACGGCTACGGGAATGAGGGTAATAAAAACAGAGAGAGAGAGAGAGAGAGAGAGAGAGATAGGTTTACGAAGAAATTACGATCGCTCTCTCTCTCTCTCTCTCGCTGCTTATGCAACGCAAGCGAAGAGTAAAAAATATATAAGAAAGAAAGAAAATGGAGGAAACGTGTATATACGGCGAAGATATACGCTCGTTGGCATGCGAGTGCAACACGGGCAAGAGGTATGGAGATGGATAAATAAAGATAAATAAAAGAGTTTGCAAGCGCTGCGCAGAAAATCCGAGTATTTATGGGTATTTATAGTTCCGCGTTGTAGTCTTGCTCTGATTAAAATTTCATTTATCTCGCTTTGCTCATCTAAATATAATTTTCTTCTTTCTTTTGAAAAAAAAAGAATCGCGTAATTAAATGTGAAATGTGACTGTAAACAATGAATTGGTAAACGCCGCTTTAAAAGCAAAGTTAATTAGGTCGTTAGAGATAATACGTCCTAAAATAACTATTAGGCAAGATTAAGATTCTTTCCTCCCCTCCTCCACCTCCTTCGTTCTTGTATCGCCGAGAAAGCGCGCGTTGCTTCGACGGAACAGCGTAACGCGTCGGACGTTGAGCAATTTCTAATAAGCCATAATTCGATTTTGACTCCTGGAAGTTATTTAAAAATTCAAAACATCTTGCTCTCACTCTGACGCAAGTGTTTTTCCAGAGAGCTTGATATTTCCGAAGTGATACAATTTTCATGCTGATTATTAAAGCGATTCGCGGCGGCGAAGAAAAAACAACGCGATAAATTAAAAATAGTTAATATCCGAGGCATAATTCATTTGCCGCGCGATTAGCATACATGTACGTTTCAAATCCGAGTCTATTAAGCACGCGAGTTAAGCGTGGAAGCCGTGGAAGAGAAAAAAAAAGAACGGAAGACTCGCGCATATACAGTTGGCTCTCTCTCTCTCTCTCTCTCTCTCTCTCTCTCTCTCTCTCTGTATTCTTTCGGTAATTAAACATCTCTCCCGCGAGAGAAAGAGAAGCGCCTTGTATATGTATAAGTTGTAAAACGTTATATTCGCGATGCACGACCTAAATAACTTATATTTTCCTCGATGGAAAAGACCGAAATTGCAGAAATTCATCCTTAGCCTCGACTTATCTTATCTTATCTTATCTTATCTGCAGGTTTCTTTCTTCCATCCTCTCGCTCTTACTACCTCCCTCTTAGCCCCCCTCTCCCGTCCACTGTTGATATCATTTTGCTGCGATAAATAATAAATATTACCATCAGTGTTTAATTTTTTTTTTTTTTTCATTATCTTGCCTCGAGATTAACAAACCTCTCTCGGCGGCCCCCGGATGCATATTCAGTAAAGATCGACTTTATTAAAGACGCAATTTTTTCTTTGTCGAATAATAAGACGTCGGAAATTTTATTTTCGATGCTTCGTTATTCTTACGGCGTATCTCGTGGAAAATAGAAAATTTTTATATTTTAAAGTTTTGCGTAGTAAAAAGAAAAACGAGCGCACGAGTTTGTGCGTGCGTATAGAAAAACCTTGAATGACAGATAGAAACTTGGTTTCAAAACAAACGACGCAATTTTTTACTTTTTCTCTTTTTTTTAGGAAAGAAAAGACAAATATTGAATTTTTAGTATTGGCGCTTTAATTAGAACAAAAAGCGATGTATGTAGCCGTAAAGACGGAAGTTACACGAAAAAATTGTAATTTATCGTTTAATTAAGGCTCGAAAGAAAAAAAATAAGGTTTGAAAAATTTCGTTTCATAATATTCATTACCCACTGGATGATTGCGCAACGCGACTTTGTCACGAGTATTTTCGATGTCTCTTTCGTTCTCCGACGTTATACACACGATATAGGTCATCAGTCTCGACTATTTTTCTCTACTTTATTGCTCCCTGACAGTTAAACTGTAAACAACACACTTTGGGGTCATTTAAGTTCGTGTTCCATGTAATAAATTCGATTGAAAAGTTAAAAACAAAAATATAATCCATACGGGAATAACAAAAGGAGGGTATGGTGGGGGGGGTCAAGAGGAGAATAAAATTGAAGAAAAAGAGCCCCGACGTTAATTACGAAACCTGATTGTGTCCAGGCTCTCGTATACGCTTAGGCCTGCGAGCGTTGTGTGAAAGGAAAAGCAGAGAGAGAGAGAGAGAGAGAGAGAGAGAGAGAGAGAGAGAGAGAGAGAGAGAGACCGGCGAAAAGGTATCTCAGCTACCTGCAGTGTAAGAGGATCAACGCAGAGTCGTCAGGGGGGGGGGAGAGAAAGAACGAAGCGTAAAAGAGGCTCGAGGAGGAGTGTCGAGCTCAAGGGAGGTGGGTATAGCGTTCTATCTTACTCTCTAAAATGAATCGAGTGAAAACAGAGCCACTCAAAGACGTTTGAGTGAAATTTTCACTCGAAAAGAGTGAAGTTCACTCAAAATTCAGTA